>PVKA01000799.1:0-166094 GCA_004027165.1 Ctenomys sociabilis | reverse complement strand
AAGTGCTGGGATTACAGATGTGCGCCACCATGCCTGGCGTAAATATTTTATTTTTTCCTGCTACCTAAAATCTCAGGTTCCATTCAATATCTTCTTTTTTTTTTTTTTTTTTCCCAAAACTGGGGATTGAACTGAGGCCTTTGTGCTTGTCAGGAAATCACTTATCCCACTAAGCTATCTCCCCAGCCCCATTTAATATCTTTTGTACAAAAGATCTGAGTTCTAAATCTTGAACTTATTCAGGCTTTGCATCTCAACATTAACCTCAAGGTAGGCAGTTATTTACTCTAGAACATTGGCAATGTGTTCTACAGTCTTTTTTGGTTGCTTACCACATTTTCTCTTTGCCCAATTATTTACAGCCTGGGAGTAAACTTCTCTCTGTGGACGTGATGAAGGCTCAAATGATGAAAGGTCGCCAAGGAAACCTGTGCCTTGCTGCTTGCCCTGAACTCTGAACTCCTCCTCTAGTGCTGTGATGAGAACATAAGACGCCACAGCCCCTGTACACAGAAGCAGTCTCAGAGATGACCTCAGGGGGGAAGGAAAGGAATTGAAAGCAAATCGAAGGAACTCAAAAGTGATGATCTTTTCCTGTTTTTCTGCAGTTGGCAATAATAAGGGAGGAGGAGGAGGAGGAGAAGGAGGAAGAGGAGAGGGAAGAAGAGAGTGAGCAACTATATACCCCAGAGCAGGGACCCTAGGGTCATCCTGCTGAGAGTTCTTAGGGGTCTCCTTGGGTCAGACGATCTGATAAGTCTGAAAGGAGGGGTGTGGAGAAGCCAGAGGGGTGTCTGGGGACACAGTGTCTTCCCTCCCACACCATTAGAGGCTACTTGGAAGGTGAAGATACATGATTCACAATGGCAGTGGTTCAGTGAATTAAGCAAGATGTCCAGAAATGGAGAAGTAAATTAGGCAGCTAGGCACAGGGCCACACGCCTATAATCCCAGCATTCTGGGAGGCTGAGGCAGGAGGACTGGGAGTTCAAATCCTGCCTGTGCTATCTAGCAGGACTAGCTCTACACACAGTGAAAAGCCCCTCTCAGACAAAAGGAACATGGAACAGTGGAAGACAGCAGAAGAAACGGAAATGTTTAAGAGCAAGCTGGCACCTAAGGAAAGGTGGACCCCACCCTCCTGCCTCTAGCCTGGCCAACTGGCTCACTCACAAGTGTGGCTGGTGTCCTCCACTGTGGAGCTGCCCACCTGAAAGTGTCGGACTAGTTAGAGCAGCTACCAGCCAGGCCTGGAGGAGCCAGGAGGCTAGGGAGGAGACGGGACGGAGCTCAGGGCTGCTGCCACCTGGGCCACAAAGCATAGCAGAGTATTGCTGCTGTACCTATGCAGCCCAAAGTGTCCCCAAATGCCTTGACTGGCCTGTACTAACCCAGAACTCCACAAGAAAGGGACTTTCGGGCAATACATTCTAGCTTGGATAGCTGATCACAAAATAAATCCAACACAGACTCCAGCTTCCTGTTTGCGCTGCTCATCAAGGACTCTGAGCACATCAGGCCCAGGAAAGCTGGGACACTTTGTCACTCATGTGCTATAGAGAGTCACAGGCTGTCAAGCCTTTCCTGGAAGAAGCTTCAGTAGTGAGTGCTTGGGCTTTCTTTGCAAACCACGTAGCTTATTGTCTTACACTCTTTGTGACCTTTTAAAAATGTGAAAGCATACACAGCCAGCTTGTAGGGGTTTGCTGTTCCTGATCAGGAAAGCCCTAGCCAGAGCTGGAAGGTTTGGTCACTTCTGCTGGCTCTGTCTCCGAGTGATTGGGACAGAGGGTTAGTCCTGTCACCCAAGGGGCTGGGAACTTCTCATCAGCAAGGTCAAAGTGTCAGATTAGCTTGTCGGCGAGGGTCTAGGCACTGAGGGTCTGAATTCCGCAAGGGGACAGGCTCATGCTTTCGGTTTGAAAATCAACCCTGCTTCTTTCTTTTTCCTCTTTGGAGATGGAGTCTCTCTGCATTACCTAGGCTGGGCTTGAACTCACGATTCTCCAGCCTCAGCCTTCTGAGCAGCTAAGGTTACACAGGTGTGCACCACAGTGCCTGGCTTCTCACTAGGAATTCTTATCACACAGTGATAATCAATGCCAGGGTACACTGTCCCTTTTTCCAAAAGTGAGTGAAGACATATGTTTGTTCTATTAATCCTGGACAGGGAGGGGAATTTTTCTTATGAAATATCTAGAGGTGGTCACCTCTCCATCCTCATCCCTGGAGCACAATCTTGGTAGGAAAGGTCATGAAGGAAAGGAGGACTCGGACTGACTTGTGGAAATCTTACAAAAATCATGCTTTTTTTTTTTCTCCCCACAGAAGCAACAAACTACCAGTTCATAGAAAAAAATAAGCACACACAAATAACAGTAGCATGCTGATCTTTGGGTGGGGGTGCCTTAACGATGCATTTCATTCTATTTCAAAACATAAAGGTCAGACTAGTAAGTTGAGAACACTGATGTAGAGCCTTTTTTTTTTTTGTTCGTTTTTCACAAACACAGCATCCTGAAAAGCACATAACACTTTTATTTATTTTTAGGTAGACAAATATGGAAATTCCAACTTGGGATCCACCAGGGCTCAAGTCTACATTCCCCGTTACTGATGTGGCTGACAGGAATAATGGGACTGACTCAGAACCTGTTACAGAAGACACGCAAATCTGAGACTTGCTGAAAGGTTGGGGCTGGGTGTCTCCTGAAGCCCCACAGGTTAAAGACTTATTCCCCAGCAGGGTGTTGTGGAAAGGTGTGGAAACTTAAAGAGATGAGGCCCAGTGGGTAGCCTTGAGTTCATGGGGACGCGCCCTCCGGGGACTGTGAGACTCTGGTCTCATTCTCTCTTTGTCCCCACTTCTGGAAATGAGGTGCGTAATTTTGTTTTGTTACATTTTCCCACCACAACACACCACAGGCCCAAAAGGACAGGGCCAATGTCACAGCCTTTAAAGCTGTGACAAAAATTAATCTTTGTCTTTAGAAGTTGATATGGCTTAGATATTTTATTTAACAGAAAGGTAACACACTTTGATTTTAAGAAGGAGTAGTTATCCAACATATGCTAAATGAGTTTTCAGTATGCTTTAGATATGTGCTAGCTATAGAGGTAGCAACCTAATGCAAGACAACAAAGCTGTCTAGCTTTCCAAATCTAGTTGATGAGTTCAGCATCAGATCTAGATCAGCCAGGTGTGGTGGTATGCATCTGTAATCCTAGCACTTGGGAGGCTGAGGCAGGAGGATCACTGCAAGTTGGTGGCCAGGCTGGGCTACATAGTGAGTTCAAGACCAGCCTCAAGTACATAGTGAGATCCTGTTCAAACAACAAAACAAACAAACAAACAGTAATGGTTGATGCACTGTGAACTTGAGAAACCTAGAAGCTTGACTGAGTAACTCAGCTCTAAATCCTAGGGTGTGGAAGATATGCTCTTATTGTTCTAGGATGTTGGTTCATTGTGTCAACTAGAGAAGTTCAGAAGTGGAATGAAATGGTTCAGCTGGGGCCTGGTCCTCACTTTGGAAACATCCTAAGCCTATGCAAGAGGAGGGCAGGGAGATGACATAAGTGGTTCACCTACCCCAGGACCGGTAACCTGCTTACCAATAAGGCAGGAAAAGAGGCCCGACCTTTGTCCTTTTGCTCACCGTGAACTGTGACCCCTCACCACACTACCCTGGCTTGCTGGCTGATTATAGACTGAAACCTCTACCAACTGCGAGCTCAGTGAACCTTTCCTTCCTTAATTTGGGGTGTCAGATATTTTGTCTCAGCAACAAGAGAAAAGTGAGCAAGACAGATATTGTTACTGGGAGCTCCAGAGAAACAGCATTATGATGATGGCATTGTTTAATGGCTTTAGGGGTTCCTTGAGCGGGCTCTGCAACTTGATGAGATCTAAAGACACCATAGTTTCTCTTTCTAATTCTATGGGGTATTCTGATAATCCTTGGGGAGAACTGTTTAATCTACTATGCCATGTAGATCCATTTGATTATCTTAATTCACCTGTGAGATGTCGGGACTTTAATGACTCTGTACATAAAAACTTTGAATTTCTTTTTTTCATTTATTAATTAATTTTTTTTTTAAACTTTTAATTTCTTTGGCAGAGTAAGACATAAAAGATGCTAGGGCCAGCCAAATAGTTCAGTGGATTAAAGCATCTACGAGCAGGTGCAGGGGTTAGGGGTTCGATCCCTGGGCCTGCCGTGCCGGCCCCTCCTGTGTAGTGCGCTGACATGGCAAATGAGACTGGGTATGGTAGTGTGCACCTGTAATATCAGCACTTCAGAGGCTGTAAACAGGAGAATTACTACGAGTCCTATCTAGTAGTGAGACTTTGAACACCCTGTAGACCCTTCCCTGAAATATAGAAAAGAGAAATATATGATGCTGGTGAGTTGGTCTTAGCATCCCTGGACAAACTCCTGAAAGAAAATGATGAGCTCAAAGCATCCATTGGAAGTCTGAAGTCTTCTGGCTATGAGGACAAATTAATAAAGAAAAATAAAGAGTTCAAACTCCCAGCTCTAGGCACAGAACAGAAATTTAAGTTTCTCAGTGTCTCTTGAAAGAAAATCTCCTCTCAGCTTCAAGGCTGAGATTACAGAAACCCAAACACAGGCTCTTATACTCTGATTGGTTGAACTACAAGGTAGGTTTAATGCTCAGCCTTGAAAGGAATCTAAACGTGAGGCAGTGATTAGAAAAGAATCGGATCCCATAAACTAGGTTGGAGATGGGTGGGAGAATCCTGAGGAAGCTGAGAATGTTGAGTTCCTAGGTGCTGATGAGATTATTTTGTCAGAGGAAGAGATTTCCATATCCACTGTGGCAGGGGCATTGATACTTCTGTGTCTTGTGGTGTTGGTGACTCTTAGTGTACCTGGGCAAACTAACCTTGTGTTGTCCAAGCAGTATAGTGCTGACACTCCTCAGGACCCACCCTCATCACACGTTTTTGCCTCTGGGCCCACAACCAGGCTAATTAGCATAAGGGTCCTAAGCGTGAGGTACATAGTGTGATCCACGAGGAGGTCTGCTGTTTTCCCAAAGATCTTGAGTTTTCTAACTCTTACAAGCAGAGGCCTACCTAGCAAGTGTGAGAAAGGGTTTTATGAGTGTGGGATAACGGTGGCCAAAACATATACCTGGGTCAGGCTCAGTTTGTTGATATGAGCCCACTAAGCAGGGATTCTGAATTTAATGTTACAGTTTGTGGAGTAAAGAAAGGTGTTAACACTTTGTTCGGCTGGTTCTTCAGAGGAGCTCCAGACTTTGCCCTCAGCTTGGATGTTGTCTCCTAGCTTCTAGCACAGACTACCTGGGACTGTTCAGCTTTCTGCTACAGACTCATCAACCTCCTGATACAGAGTTGCATGGGATACTGCAGTGAGCTCCAGCCCTTTGACTGAAATCTTCAGTCTCCAGGGCACTGTCACCTTCTGCATGCTTTCTCATCTAACTCTGTGGCTGACCATCTTTAATTTCTGATGCATATTTTTATCTTGTGTTATATCTGTTTCTGTAGTAAGCCCTGACCAATACACAAACATGTAAGATCTGGAAATCACTGGATGAGAAGATGGCCCATGAACTGTCCCTAGATGAATTCTTAGCTTCTTGATCAGTAAGGTAGCATCCTGGAGGCTAAAATATAAACTTTTAAAAGCTTTAAGCAGGGCTGGGCAAATAGTTCAGTGGATTAAAGTGCCTGCAAGCAGGCGCAGGGGCCGAGGGTTCAATCCCTGGGCCTACTATGCTGGCCCCGCCCTGGGGTGGACTGAGACAGCAACTGAGACTGGGCATGGCGGTGTGCAACTATAATTCCAGCTCTTGGGAGGCTGTAAACAGGTGGATCACTATGAGTCTGATTTAGTAGTAAGACCCTGTAGACCCTTTATTTATAATAATATAAATAAATAAATACTTTAAACAACAGCACAGCATACAGAAGGTACAGAATGGACTTGAGGGTTCATTACTTGCTGTGATCTCATGTTAAAAATCCAACAGTAGAACACACCTATAATCCCAGCTATTCAGAAGGTTGAGGCAGAAGGACCACAAGTTTGAGGCCAGCCTGGGCAATATAGTGTCTCGATAAAAATAAATAAATAAATAAAAAGGGCCAGGGATAAAAGCACATTGGTAGAGCACTGCTGGGCTCAATACTTAGTGCTGCAGTAAAAAAAGAAAAAAGAAAAGGGCAAGAAGGAAAGGAATAAAGGAAGGGCAAGTAAAGAAAAGAGCAAAATGCAATACAACTGGTACTGTCTGCACATCAGTGACTGGCTACTGTTCTGAGTCTCCATCTGTAGATTATGTTCACTGGAAGTCAACACAGAATAATCTGCATGGTTGTACTGTAACACACAAAATGTTTTTAACCTCAAAGTCATGTAAGATTTAGGTCCACTTAAGTGGATGGCCAAAGTTTTGAAGCACCAGGAGACATTTCTGAGGAGTTTGGGTCTCTGTTTTCGAGCATCTCTTCTTTAGGACACTTAATAACAGGATGAGATAAATCCCTTAAAGATAGATTTCCTAGTTGCTGAACTTTTTTATCCTCTACAAGCTGAGGTCATCTACGGCCTTCAAACTTGAAATACTATATTTTGTAAACAAAAGTGTTAATATCTGGTTTCTCAGAAGAGCTCAGAATAAAAAAATAACTAGGGTTGAGTGTCACAGAATGCTCTAGGTAGAAGGGACCATTATGCAGTCACAGCATACATCCACTTTTCTGTCTTAAATTTCTTTTTTTGTTAAGAGAATACAAAATAATGATAATAAGAAACATAAATGACACAAATTTCACTACACAAAATAGTACACATTCAACAATGTTTGTTGTATTGCATAGTGTTGTCTTCAAATTAGTTGTTTAGATAACCAGATATAAGCATGCAAAGTTGAAAAAAAAAGTTATTAGAAATTAAAAAGAGAGAAAAAAATAAGCATTAAGTGCTCCTGTCCATAAACCAGCAGAAATGAGCAGTGCAATTACACAAGGCATCCTGCACACATACATAGGTGTATCTATCTGCCTCCTCCCTCTCTCCCTCTCCTGTCCTTTTCCACATCTCAGCTTCTCCTTCCCTTTGAACAGTTGAATTCCTACTTTGTAGTCCAAAATTTCTTTTAAAAAGTATTCATAAGTTCAAGAAACTTTCCACTACTTCAGCTTTAAATTGTGGTCTGGTTGTCATGAAATCCACCATGTTAAATGCTAGGGTGCCTTTTTTAAGGAGAGCTCTTAATTAAAAGGTGTAAGCATGTGTCCGATTTTTGTTGCTGGGACAAAACACCTGACACACACAACTTGGAGGAGGAAGGGCTGACTTTGGCTCATGACTTCAGAGGCTTCTGCCCATGGTTTGCTGGCTCTGAGGCAGAAACGTCAGGGCAAGAGGGTATGACAGAGGAAGGGCGCTCACCTCCCGCCTGCCAAGAGGCAGAAAATGGGACAAGCCAGAAGAAGCAGTGGGGACCAGGGCCCAGTGGAGGTATCCACCAGGTGGTCTCATCCTACACCTTCAGGACAGAGATCAACATCTCTGCCCCTGAAAACTTCTAGGGGTCTCTAGAGACCTCAGGAAATCAGAATGGATTCCCATTTCCCTCTTCACCTATGTTGTAAGTAGTGACATTATAACATTTTCAAATGTCTTAACTTTTGACATTTACCTTATTTCTCCAGTTTTGGAAGTAAGCTGTGTGCTTTCTTATTAATCATACAGCAGCTGCTGATTAACTAAAAGTGCTAGTGACACCATAGCCCTGGATTGATCTGGCTTGCTTCTAGGTGTAGAGGGTGGAGATGCAGTCTGAGAGAAGATCTCCTCTAAAATACTGACACAACCAGTTGCTTGTGGTGATAATCCCAGGACTTGGGAAGCTGAGGCAGGAGGATTGTTGTGAGTTCAAAACCAGCCTGCGTTACAAAGTGAGCTTAAGGCCAACCTGAGCTGCCTTAAGAAAACAAACAGAGAAACAAACAAAATACTGACAGTCCCCAGGGGCGTTGGTCACCTGAGATCTCTGAGCTATCCTCACACAAATAAGCTCATTTACTACAAAAAAAAAAAAAAATTGTGGTAAAATATACATACCAAAAAATTTGCCAGCTTATTTTTAAGGACACCAAGGATTCAAGGACACCAAGAATTCTGCTGTTGTGCAACCATCACCACTACGCATCTCTAGAACTTCTTTATCATTCCAGGCTGAAATCTTCTATCTGCTAGCTTTCATTCTCTTTTCAACTTTGATAATCTTGACTACTTAAAGATGCTTTTATATGTGGAATCATATGATCTCTGTCTTGTGTGTCATTTTAATTCCCACACAGAGGGAAGACCACGGAAGGTCACACTGAGAAGGCACTATCTGCAAGCCAAGGACAGAAGCCTGGGAAGAAACCAGCCCCAGGCTGGGTGCCAAGGTATTGTTCTCAGACTTCTAGCCTCCAAAATGGAAAGAAATTAAATGTCCATTAAAAGTAAAGCCACCAATGGCTGGCGAGATAGCTCAGTGGACTAAGCGCCTGCTTAGGCAAGTGCGGGGACTGGGGTTTGATCCCCAGTACTGCATGCCACACTGGCCTGCTCCCAGGTGCGCTGAGCAGGTACTGAGTCTGGGCATGGTGGTGGATGCCTATAATCCCTGCACTGGGGAGCCTGAAAGCAGGAGGATCACTGTAAGTCTGAGCTGCATAGTGAGACCCTGTACCAAATACAGAAATTAAAAATAAATAAATAAATAAATAAATAAATAAATAAATAAATAAAATCCACCCATTCTGTGATACTTGGAAGTCTTAGCAAACTAACTTACTTTTTAAGGCTGGATAATGTGTAAGTAATACAACATTTTATTTACTTATCAATAGACATTTGGGTTTCTTCCAACATTTGGTTCTCATGAACATGGGTGTACGAGTATCTGTTCAGGTCTTTGCTTTTGATTGTTTTTTGGTCTATACTTAGAAATTGCTAGATTATATGATGAGTCTACACTTAATCTTGAAGGAAATGTCATGTTGTTTTACACTTTTCATTTTCCTCACTATTCCTAGTAAAATTTGTAGAGGATATGTAAAAAATAAATAAAAATTAAAATGTATATGAAGATCATTGGTTTTTGCTTTGGAAATAGTGGCCTTTGTTATTTTGAGGCAGTCTTGCCTTCTTTTATAATGAAAATTTCCAAACTGGTTCTCAGTTATTTTTGTTGGGTCTGCTGCCTTTGCCCAAACTGTTCCCTCTCAGTTTACAGCTTTACTCACCATTTGTAGCATTAAATTCACCACTTTGAGCCCTTTCTATCCCTAATTACTTACTCCTAAAGGTCAACATCACCGTGACCTATTCTATGTGGTTTAATCCTCCATCAGAAAGTGTTCTTGTCTTCTGGTTAATGATCCACGAGAAGGAAAAACAGTGGAAGGGAGCTGGGTGCCCACACTTCCTAAGTCACCTAGAGGAAGCCTCTGCCCCCTTTGCTTTCCCACCAGGAGGAGAATTCCTCAAGAGGAGCAACTTGCATTGGAGTAAAATTTGTCTTGGGGCTGTGCTAAGAATGGCTCTGACTTGGTGGAGAAGGTCAAAGCATTGTCTGCGTGATGGACAAGGCGTCTTCCAAAGCCCCACCACAGACCGTTCCTCTATCTGTACAATCAATTCATTACAGTGTGTGGAAGCCCGTGGGAAAAACATGCAACTTCATACTGAGTATAGTTATGCGGGTGATGGAACGTCCGTATGCCAGAGGTCACAGCCAGTACTCTAGGAGCTGCCTGAATGATGGGGGAAGACCACTGAGGAATATTTAACTATCTATTCAGGTAATTTTTGGGTTTTCATACACACTCTTGATTTGCAGCTCAGCCTGGTCCTGAACTGGCTATGTAGCTTGGGTGGGCCTTCAGTGTGCAGCAATCCTCCTGCCTCAGCCTCCCAAATGCTAACTATAGGCATGCACCAACATGCCTAGGGAATAAAACTAAATGAGGTGGTGCTAATCTGCAATCCCAGCACTCTGGGCAGGCAGAGGATTATGAGTTTAAGCCTAGCCTGAGCAAGTGAGAGCTTGTCTAAAACTTAAAAATTAGAAGAAAAAGAGGTGGGGATGTACCTCAGTGTGAAGGCCCTGGGTTTAATCTCTAAGCACCACACACACACACACACACACACACACACACACATACACACACACACCAAGAAGAGGAGGAAAAGCTGGGTATGGTAGCACACACCTAATCCCAATACTTGGGAGGCTGAGGTACGAAGATCACTATGAGTTCAAGGCCAGCTGGAGTTACAAAGTTAGCTCAAGACCAGCCTGAACTGCATAGCGAGACCCTGTCTCAAAAAGACACACACACACACACACACACACACACACACACACAGGGTCCCAAATATATTAGTTAAGAACTGCTTAAAAGGTCAGGATAAGGGGTCAAAGGTCTGTAATTTCAGCACTCTGGAGGCTGAAGCAGAAAGACCACCTATGTTGGAGGCCTGAGCCACATTAGTCAGCTCAAGGCCAGCCTGAAGTACTTAGTGAGACCTGTCGCAAAACAAATGACCAAACAACCAAAAAATTGTGCAGAAGTTTTAAAAAATTGAAATGAATTTAACAAGTATCAGTTCTGGGGACTGAACTGATAGCAAGTAAATTTTTAAAAAGTCACTAGATTATATGAGTAGTTTGGAGAAAGTTAAGAGAATAGTTAGAGGGAAAAACTGAAATAGAATTAGAAAGCAAGAGAACAAAACAATGCTAGGAATATTAACATCAACTTGATTTGGGAAATGGGGATTAATACATGACAAAAACGCTATGGTGCTACAGAACTCTGTGTCTTGGTTTGGGTAATAATGGAACAATTCATTAGGTGCCACACCTAAGATCTGTACCTACGTATGCTATACTTCAAAAAAT
The DNA here is from genome assembly GCA_004027165.1 of Ctenomys sociabilis. Lineage (NCBI taxonomy): Eukaryota > Metazoa > Chordata > Mammalia > Rodentia > Ctenomyidae > Ctenomys > Ctenomys sociabilis. The sequence continues at coordinate 155,129 of PVKA01000799.1, read as the reverse complement.
AGGTATGTGAGAGGAAGGGGTTCTAAGTTGATGATGGAGGCCTCTAAAAACCGATTGCTCCATAAAGGCAAGAAGAAACTAAATTAGTTAAAATCAGCTCTTGAAGTTAACCAAAGGCCAGAAGGGGTGAGTCCTTAGTAGCGTCTGAAGCAGAACAACAGCACTGACACTCTTAGATCTGTGCTGCAGCTCAGCTCTCCCAGAGGTCCCATTTTTAGGCCACATCTCTACTTGACTTGATTTAAGGCTTGTACTGTAAGAGCGGCCTTCTCCCTGGGTGAGTTGTTGAAAAACAATTAATGGCAAGTGTTTAACACCTGTAGCTGCCCAAGTACGTATTTGTAAATTGTATACCTGATACAGGATTTGTAGCTACACTAGACAAAGATTTATGACAACTCAATAACCAAGATAAAGATAACTAACCCAAATTAGTTATCTAATGGACAAAGAAAGGCTGGGGAGATAGCTCAGTGGCATAAGCGCCTGCCTTGCAAGTGGCAAGGCCCTGAGTAGTGTTCAATATCATTAGTCTTCAGGACTGCAAATAAAAATCACAGTGAGAAAGTATTTCATACTCACTCAGATGGCTGGATAATTAAGGGAGATACGGATGTAATGGTAGAACCGAAAAATCTAGAAACCTTGTATATTGCTGGTGGAGTGAAAAATAATGCAATCATTCTGGAAAAGTTTGGCAGGGACTCAAAAAGTTATATGCAAACTGGGCACATGGCTGTATTCTTCGCTACTGCAGAGGCTGGGCTGGCTGCATCCAGAGCCGGAGGCCAGCCTGGACAACTTGGAAAGACTTATCTCTACAAGGAGCGGGCCAAGGAGATAGCTCAGTAGAATAAGCACAAGGAAAACAAGTTGCATGTAGTGTTACCAAATCAGGATTAAATCCCTTCCTAGGAGTAAACCTGAAAGAGCTGAACACAGGTGCATACACAACTTGCACATGAGTAGCCCCACCAGCATTATCCACCGTAGTCAGGCAGGAGAAATGACCCAAATGTCCACCAACAGATGCATGGGCCAGCAAATGTGTGTAAACACTCTATGGACTCCTCTCTGACAATATAAAGGAATAAATCCAGAAACAGGCTGCAATACAAATGAACAGTAACATCTCATGCTAAGTAAAGACACCAGTCTCAGCAAAGTACATCCAGATATACCCAGAATAGATTATAAATCTAGAGAGAGAAGAAGTTGATTAATGGTTGTCAAAGCCTGAAGGAGGAGAAAATGGGAAGCAATTAGCAACGGTTATTGAGCTTCTTTTAATGTTATCTAAATAACATTAGATATTTGTTAAGATATTTTCCTATTTCCTATATTCTGAATATATAAAACTACCTCAGGTACATTTTAAAGGATCATTGTTATAGTATGTGGACTATCCCTCAATAACGCTATTATAAAACAAGAAAGTACACTTAAAAGTCTCTTCATATCAATATTAATTACAATCACTCTAATTAATAGAAGACAGCTTTCCAAGACACAGAAGACAAACCACAGAAAATCGGGAATTTTGTATGTTCTTGGACATCGAATTTCCTCCAGTATCTATAACTGGAGCTAAAATATGGTCAGTAAACAGCCCTATGTGAATGAGAAGTAAAAAGATTAAGAAAGCATTCGAAGCTAGGCCTCGTGATCATCAGATCATCACCTCCACAGTGGGGAGGTGTAAGAGACAGAGGCATTGTAAATGCAAAGTGTCCTCCATGGGATGCCTCATGAATTGCCTCCCTGGGATTGGACGCGCTGTTTATGGTGGACGTCCTCTCCGTCGGATGCACGTGATGTTTGGCAAGGTCATCCAGTTAAAAGACTCACGTACATCTGGCTACATTCCAGGCGCTCTTTTCTGGTGGGTTTGTCTTGTCTTTCTCAGCCTAAATTTCTTCATCTAAGCATATAGATAAAATTCAGTATTGAATAAAATATTATTCATCCATAAAAAGGAAATAATCCTGTCATCCAATACAACACAAATAGAACTAGGGGACATTATAATTCAGTAAAATGGCATACACAGAGATAAATAATTTTCGCACTCATATGTGGAACTTTAAAAAGTTGATCTCATAGAATTTGAGAGTAAGCCAGATGGGGCAGTGCACACCAGTAATTCCAGAAACTCGGGAAAATCATGAGTTCAAACCCAGGCTAAGGAACGCAAGAAGATACTATAAATACACACATACACATCTCAGAATAGTGGTTTCCATGGTAACCAGAGTCTGGGGAGACTGGGGGGAGGGGCAGATGGGGAAGACTGATCAATGCCCATAAATTCCGGTGTATTACTGCCCAACAGGATGAATATAGATAATAATAAACTAGAAGAAAAGATTTTGAATGTTCTTTCCACAAATAAAAAAATCAGTGGTTGAAGAAGTATGTAGGCTTTTCTGAGTTTTTCTTTTTTCTTTTTCCATTACTACTGGGAATTGAACTCAGGGTCTTTGCATTAAGTTACATCCCCAGCTCATTTGGCATTTCTTATTTTGAGACAAGGCTTCACCATCTCATTAACTGGCCCAGGCAAGGCTTGAATTTACAGTCCTCCTGCCGTAGCAGCTCAGAGTGCTGGGGTTCCAAACATGTGCCACCACCCCTGGCTAGTTTAATCTGGTTTGAAAATTACATAATGTATTCATGATCTATAATACCACATAAATAAGTACAATCATTAAATTCAATTTTTAAAAAATTAAAATAAAAAATAATACCTCATAGTGTTGTCACACAAGTTACAATGAGAAGAACATCTCTAGTGTGTGTGGAGTGCGTGGCACTAGGGAAAATCTACAGGTATAACCAGTGAACAGATCAGGTTTTTAAATATTTTTTAAGAAAAGAAAAGGACAAAGGGAGTGATGGCCTGTGGTGGCTTACAGGTCTCAAAGGCAGGTCATGGATGGAGAAGGCCTGGAACATCACTACCTTCCAGACTTGGTGGCACTGGTACTGAGCAAGATGGAGAAAGCAAAAGTGCCTCTCCTCTGCCTGCCCGAAAGCACACCATTCCCTGGGGCCAACGGGCAAGCTACAGGAAGTCCTGTAGCCTGTCTGAGTCCTCTTGAGAGAAGCCTGGGACTCAGACAATTACACTCATGTCAACCTCATCCTCTTTCTTTTCTGCTTTCTGCTGGTGCTGCATTTAATTCTCTGTTTTCCTAATTAAAAAGAAGTCCATGCCCATAAAAATGCAAATTATAAACAAGTACAGTAAGTAATTGAGGCAAACTGAACTTGAGGGGCAGGGGGCTTTCATTTTGCTTGACACCTGGTAATAACACACCTGCAGAAGTAAGAAACAGCTCTTGAAAAGAATCTATGCCTGCTGGGTGGGAAGCGTGATTGTGATTGTCGGGAACACAATACATACAAAGCAACCAGCACCCTGGCTAGCACACTGCCAATCCTTGGTAAAGGGAAACTATTATTTCCAACACCCACTTCTTCCCAATATTCTGCTGGTGTAGCCTGTGCTACCATGGAATAAACTTAATTGAATAGTGCCCCCCAGAGGGCGCTGAGAATTAAACTGTGCTGACAGCTGAAGGGAGGTCTGGAAAAAGACCGAAACAAACACAAGTTGGTTTTCTTTTACATTTTCATGGTATCAGCACTCTGGCTCGGTGTGCTCCGGTGTATTAGAGCCCGCGCAATGAGACGACCTGATTTGGGTGGGGCTTATCAGTTGGCAAGGGCTACTTTATGCAAACAAGGAAGCCTGGCCGGAAACTGGGGCTGGACGCTGCGTGTGGGCCGAGGCCCAAGCAGGCACGATTGCACCTTCCTTTCTGGCGGCCTTTTCCGAGTTCCTCCAGAGGAGTTGGTTTGCCGTCGATGCCCACCCGCCTGTACACCTCCGTGTGCACACGGGCTCTGGGTCCTTCCGGACCCGATTTCAAACCTCTTTCCATTAACCTTTCAGCTTGCCACACATCACTTAAGCGGCTTCCTGTCATAGTCTCTATTCCATAGAAGCAGCTGCTGCTGAGGTCCAAGGGTGAGGCTGGTTCATCTGTCCCTGGAGGATGGTCAGTGGGTAGAGGCGGGACATGAGAGTCATGCTATGCAGAATAAGTTTGCCCCTTCTGGAGCTGCAAGTCGGGCAAGGACTTCAGAGTCTACTTTTCTGCTAAGAATAAGCTAATATTTACAGAGGGTTTACCATGCACTATGTGTTCTACTAAGGGCTTCTTAAGCGGGTCTCCCTTAAATCTCTCAAACTCCCTAAGGCATTCGATCCTGGTATCAACCCCACTTCCAGAGGTGACTGCTGCAAACCCTTCTGCACTCTGCAGTGATTTTCTGGATGCCTTTTTTTTTGCCCATTTTACAGGCAAGGGAATCAAAACCTAGAATGAGGGGACATTTAAGCACTTTTATATACTGTCAATGGGAATAGAGACTAGTGTAATCTCTTTGGGGAAACATTTACAAGAGTAACAAATTTATTACCATTTGTTTGGTTGTCATACTGGGGGACTGAACCTAGCACTTTTACATTGAGTACATCAATGGTCCTTTTTAATTTTTTTTCTTTTTCAGAATTAGGGATTGAACTCAGGTCCTTGCACTTGCCAGGCAAGTGCTTATTCTACTGAGTCATCTTCCCAGTCCTCTTTTTTAAAATTTTGAAATAGGGTCTCACCAAGTACCTACGCTGACCTGGTGTATTAGTTACTCTTCTCTTGTTGCTGGAACAAATACCTGACACTCAAAATGAGGGAAGGAAAGGTTTATTTAGCTCACAGTTTCTGGAGGTTTCAAGACACTAGAGGAGAGGCTGGGGCACTGCCATGTCCAGGATGACCCTCTTCACATCTCTGAGAAAGCACAGGTGAGTCAGTTTAAAGGTTCACACCTCTCTGGCCCCACCCTGGTCCTCTGGCCACGCCCCTTGAGCCACGAGCTGCCCCTCAAGCGGTGACTGCCCCATGATTTACATGAGGCTTTGGGGGGACAACTAGATACAAACCATAACACCAGGCTAGCTCAAACTTGTGATTTTTCTGCCTCAGCCTCCCAGAGTGCTGGGATTATAGGTATGTAGTCACCATTCCTAGCTGCTTGGGGATCCTACTGCTAGGAATTTTTCACATACATCTGTACATGTACAAAGAGGCATGTGGACATAAAATTGAAGTTTTATTAAATAAAGAAAGGTACCCTAGAAAATATATATTGCAGATAAACACATATTAGAAAAACCTTAAATGTATTACATTGGTGTGATAGAGCTGTCAGAACTTGGTCACAGATTGTATTTGAGCATAAAAAAAAATGAATTAATGGAGAATCAGTGCAGTACGAGTCTGCTATTCCTTTCTTTAGAATAACTGTTTCAATGTTGCCACTGAGCCAAGTAAAAATTGGTGTGGGGGAGAGACTGTGCTCCTGGGGAATTACGTGATCAATTTGTAATGAAGTGGCTCTACAATTCTATGCTGACACACAGAAACCAGCGAGCAGTGAGAGCTCAGTCAGGGTGCACAGTGGCCAGCACCCCCAGCACCCTGGTTCCTGCCTTTGGGAACTCACAGTCAAACATAGAACACAGGAGAGGAGGAACAGAGTGATACCTTGGTTGTCAAAGTCAGAAGAATTTGAGAAATTTCTTCTCAAATTCATGTTTCAGAACTGAAGTGTTTGAGAACTGAACATATTTTTCTCATAAGAAATAATGGAGAAGCAAGTAATGGGTTTTGAGGCCCCCAAATTACACAAATAAATTTATTTTTCCAAGATTTTAGCAAATGTCACACTGATTTCTTTAACTCTGTTATGGTTCTCAGGGTTTTCCTTAGTTTTTCTGCTGGTATCATTAACTTTCTTCGGAACCATGGCTATGATATTTTATGCAAATAAAGTGCCAAAAAAAAAAAAAAAAAAAAAGAAAGAAGTCCAATGATAGATGTTTGTACTGACTGATACATTGTGTCAGCTTGAGAAGTCAAAAGCACCACTAAACTGCCTCAGCGGTTCCAGGCCTTGGATGTGGAGCCCCCCACCCCCAGGGCACTGACGACCTGCTCTAGAGTGACTCAGCGCAAAAGGGTATAAAAAGGAACTGAAGAAGGTTGGTGGGTCCCACTTCCTCCAAGGAGCTCTGGACTTTGACGTCAGCATGGAAGGGCGAAAGGCTTGTGAGATGCCACAGCGGCTGCTTCTCCTTTTGCTCTTTGCGATATTCTGCCGCCATGACCTGCTGCCTTCTGTCATGGGCCACTCTGCCTTGGAGCCAGCTGAGTATGGACTGAAACCTCCACCAATTGTGAGCTAAATAACCCTTTCCTTCCTTAAGTTTGGGTGTTGGGTATTTTGTCTCAGCAGCCACAGAAAAAGTAACTGAGACCTAAGAAGATGTTCTAATGTTCTGACACAAGCACTATGGACTGGCAGGTTGAGGGTGGCCCTGGGACTGGAGTGTCACCATTTGCAGCGAGACAGACAAGCTTTCTCCGTTGAAGTTCTGGTTTGATTATTGAACAAAGTTAGAAACAATAAGCAAAATTCTTTTGAAGTTGCTGTTAGAATAGTGCAAAGTTCCAGCTTAGGGCCATTTTGACAACTGAGGTATCGTGTGTGTGTGTGTGTGTGTGTGTGTGCACGCACGCACACACACACACACACGTGCACATGCACAAGAGAGATCGCTGTACATGGGTGTTAGACTCAGGACTGACGAGATTTTCCCTGTAAATCTCAAATGAGATATTTGCCATAGGAAGATAGGGCTCAACACCCTAGTTAGGAGATGATGCTTAAAAATTTTGATTTCTCATGCCTCAGTTAAAAAAGAAATTTGAGATACACATACACACACATATGGCATATACTAATATGTAAATATATTGTATACATTATAAACATATATTACAAAGGTGTTTTTAAAAGATATACTTGGAAGTGGGGGTAATGCCACATGCCTATACCCCAAAACTCTGGGAGGCTGAAGCAGGAGGATACTATGCGCAGATTCAAACAGGGGTGGTATATTAGAAAAAGCATTTTTCATAAATCATAATGTCATTTCCCAACCCTCTCTACCCCTTGTGTAGATTTTGGTTGAAACTTTGCACTCATTTTTAACTTTGCTGAGTTATTTTTGCTCACTCCTTGAAAAGCACTGTCTGTTTAATAGTTTTGACACAGATACTCTAAAATTCCTTGGAGATTTTAAAATGTAATATCTTAGTTCTCAAGATTTTAAGTATGCATATGAAATTTAAAAATATATGTGTGTTATCCGAAACACTACATATACAGACACATATATATTTTATGGAAATTTTCTAAAATTCATTTTAAAAAGTGTCCTTTCAATAGCATGTCTTTCTTCTGGAAAGTACTTCTGGATATATCATCTTTCCCTTAGACAGGTTATATGTGTTGTGTTTATATGGGGCGCTTTCATGAAGTATTTCTAACCACCCCCATCACACACACAGTTGTTTTCATACATACCGTTGGCCTTTCAAACTACCTTTAAAAGATGAAAAAACAAATATATACTCATTCTTAAATTCCATTACTCCTGAAGACAACCATCAGACTTCTACAGAGTAAAACAGTTTCCTTAACGTTTACTATTTTTATTACAGAACAATTAAAAAAAAAAACACTACTAATTGTAATTTGAGGAAATTAAGTCTTACTGAAAATTTCCACTGATACTGATGACATTTTGCAACAGGTTTGGTACCTGTTTTTAGTTTCTCTGCTACATTAATTGGCCCAGGAACAACACAGTGAATCAATTTTATGTTCTAACCTATATTGGTAACTTTACCAATTCATTGTTATTTCAGGCAAAGCGCTCTTGGTTTACACAGTTTCCCTGTAAACTATTGGTTTAATAAAGTCATTGCCTTTATATATCTTTAGGGGGCAGTTGCTTACTTAGTGACTCACAATGTGTGAATTGTTTCTGTTTGGGAAACAGAACCAAGCAGTTACTCTCCGTCAGGCGGCAGGAGTGAGGCAGTGCTTCTGCCTGCCCCAGTGCACGTTGCTGGCACTGTCCACCACCTTCCCAACTTCAGCAGAGTCTAAGTGCATCCTCCTAAAGAAACTGTTGGCAAAATAACACCTTTGGCTTCATAGCTACCTTGCTTTCCAATTGTAATGTTAGCTATTTTTACATTATGAAGAGCATAGCTTTCCTAATATTCTGTAGCTTTCTGCTTGAAGCAATGAATTAAAAACAAAAACAAAAACAAAAAAACTTCAAAATAGGCTCTTCATGTAGTAAAATTCTTAGATATGGTATTGTACAATCTTAAACACTACTAAGACCTTTAAAACTATTTGCTCTCATGTCGTCAAGATTTAGAGTTTAAGTACCTTGTTAATTATGACAGCTTCATGTAATGGGTCAACTCACATTTTAGATTATAAATATAAATCTTTTGTTTTCTGTTGTATAAATATATATTCATTCACCCACTGTTTTAGGTTATTTAGTAAATAGTGGCTGTTCTTGCTGCTTGCTAAGATAAAATTCCTACCTCACCAATTCCTGTAAACCAAGTTAGCTTACAGAGATGATTTCAAAAAGGAAATTAAATGGGCTTTAACTTCTCGTAACCTCAGGCTATGCGAGGCTGCATACAAGTACTCAGGTGAAAGATAGCCATTAAATAAAAGAAAGCCCCAGGAAATTTAGTTTGAGTAGTGGTCATAATGACCCTAAAAGCTTTACTGTGTGTCAGACATGAATCTGTTTACCAAACTGAATGTGGTTCCGGGTTTTACCCCCACCCCCTTCCTGGGCTAGCCACCTCCTGTGTGAGAGGTGATGGGGGGGTGGGGACCTGAGCTCAGTAATAAACGGTTTTCCGAATTCCAATCTGGCTGATCTGGTTCCTATTCTGAGCGACCCATAACACTTCATACAATCATAAAGTACTATTTCCATGTGAAATCTATGCTTAGGGTGAGATTTTTCACTATTACTAGAGTTTATACACTTGTATTTCACATAGACTTTTGACAGCTTGATTTTTTTTTTTTTGGACTGACTTATCAGCCTGAATAATTGTCACTGTTTTATTTCATAAGGGCTGGTACAATACAGGTGGAAGAACTAGCCATTTTCTTGGTGTTAATCTATTCCTGCATTCTTATCATTATCACTATCATCTATTAGTTGTATGATTCTGGAGACTAAGCCCAGGCTTTAAGCGTGCTAGGCAAGTGCTCCACCATTGAGTTATACCCCACACCCTTTTATTTTTTTCTGTATTTAGGGCAGGGTCTACAGGGTGTTCAGGATCTCACTACATAGATCAGACTCAGTGATTCTCCTGTTTACAGCCTCCCAAGTGTTGGGATTACAGGTGTGGGTCACCATGTCCCGTCTCAGTTGCCATCTCAGTGCACCCCATGGGCAGGGCCAGCATGGCATGCCGGGGATTGAACCCTGGCTGCTGCAGTCTGCCAAAGCAGAGCTATGAGGCCAACACTAGCCCACACCTTTTGAAAGCTTGAGACATGGTCTCACTGAGTTGTCCAGGCTGGCCTGGGATAACCTGAACTTCTGATCCTCCTTCCTCAGCCTCTTGAGTAGCTGGGATTGTGGAGTGTGTTCGCACTCTCTGTTCACTGTATTAGTTTTATTCTTCTTTCCTCGCCTCACCTAAGAATTTCTTTAGGTTTTGTTTACCCATTTAGTAAAAGTTAATTTAGTCAACAAAATATTTCCTGCAGTGAGCATACATAAAACTGATGAAAATCAGTCAGAAGTGAATTAATTGGTGAAGGAGCCTTTGAGACTCTCCCCCAACCCTTGAGGTCTGTCACATACCATACAATACAAGGACCTCCTGATGGACAGACCGAATAAGGATGCAGTGTCAAGCCTATGGGATAGCAGTCATTTCCATTTTGTTTTTTAAAGACCAAAATATGTGTATCTTGAGATGCTAAGAGTTTTCCCATTTCCCCTGGATCTTCTGGGTTTCCCACTTTGGCAGCCTCCGTTCTAGAACATAAGCCATTCCCCGGTCCCATGCCATGGAGGACCTTTGCACATCTGGCTGGGTCAGACAAGGATGTTGTGGGACTGGATTTGTGGGCTAAATAAAACCCCTAAAAGAACACCAAGACTTGTGCAATTTGACAGAGACTTGCACTTAATGGGATGGAGAGATACATTCACTCCCCACTCCCTTCCCCCTGTAATAGTTTAGGCTGGGCTGTTTTCAGAGATATTTGTGAACAGACACTCGTTACCCCAAAGGCCAAAAGTATCCCAATAAACCTCAGTCCTATGTAAAATGGTGACCCTGAGGGCCGGGGAGATGGCTCAGTAGAATAAGCATTTCCCTGGCTAGCGCAAGGGCCTGAGTTCAATCCCCAGTTCCACCGAAGTAAGTAAATAAATAAATAAAATGGTGACCCTCCCATGCAGCCTAAGTGCTGAGCCAGTCTGCACTGCAGCAGAAGGAATAGCCAGCCACAGCTTTTCTCCTTCCCCAGAGAGAAAGGCTAACTTTTCATCCTGAAAATGATAGACTCATGTCTTTTCTAGTGAAGAAAGTCTGGATGCGCACCCATTGGATGAGTCAGTTGTTATGCCATCGCTGTAGATCTGTGTCTGAGCCCCTGGGGCTCAGGATACAGAGAACCTAGCTACTCCTTTGTATGGCTCCATAAATTTTAATACTATAATACCAAGTCACTCAAAAAGTCACTAGCAATGACATTTCCACAAACCTTTTAAATATGTATCACTGGAACTTATATTCGCAAGATCTCTGGAGAAAGACTACATTTCAAATAATTCCATGGAGATGGGCTGGGGAGATAGGTTGGTAGTCTAAGCACCTGCCTGGCAAGTGCAAGGACCTGGGTTCAATCCTTGGTACCAGTGCCATGTCAGCCTCAGAACCCTGGACACACCATGCTGGCCACTAAAACCAAGCATGGAAGTGCACACCTGTAATCCCAGCACTGGGGATGCTGAGACAGGAGAATCACTACAAGTCTGAGCTGGTCTGGCAAGCACAAGGGCCTGAGTTCAATCCTTGGTTCCACAAAAAAAAAAAAAAAAAAAAAAAAAAGAGAAAAAAATCTGTGCTTCATTATTTTATGGAGAGGAAGATAGCTCAGTAGAATAAGTGCTTGCCTGGCAAGTGCAGAGTCTTTAGTACAAGTCTGAGCTAGTAATGAGATCCTATACCAAATAAATAAATAAAACTTAAAAAAAACAAAAAACAAAGAATTTCATGGAGAAATCTATAATACTATATATAATCTATCTTTTATTTAACCTATTTGTTTCTGGTAGCATTGGACATGGAACCCAGGGGCACACGGATGTCAGAGAAATGCTCTTCCATTGAGCTAGAATGCCCAGCATAGGTTTTTTTTTTTTAAATTATACAAAAGTGTTATGTATTTGGGTCCCTGAAATATGTTTTATTACCCTGCAGGGGAAGGCAGCAGCCTACAATTACATACTACAAGATGGGAGCCCAAGACTACTCATTTCTGCACTTGGCAAACAGGACTGAACAAAAGTCAAGCTGATTACCAACAGCTGAGCCAAGCAGGAGGGTACCTGCTTCTCCGCAGATGTAGCTGTGAGAGATACCGGAGGTGAGCCAGGTACCAAAGCCTGGAATGCAAAGACCTTTGCGGAAAAATAGCTTGAGAGTCATTCGAGGTCATGGGTGCTGAAGACAATAATAAAAATGGTTATGTCTTCCTTAATGCCTGGGAGTGGAAGATGAAACAGAACTCAAGGTTCCTGACGATGTGCCAAGAGTGCTCACAGGTAGAGGGGCAGTAACACTGGTACCACACTGAGATGCTTTTCTTTCTCTTTATGGTTTTTGATTCTGACAGTTCCTGGTAACAGTTAAAGGTGTTTCAAGTAAAGGGATGTGGGTTCTCCATCTTCCAGGGTGCAGGCCAGTCACCCAGCGATGGCTGTGCTGCCTCCATGTGGCTCTGAACCAGATACTAGAAGAGAAGCAGGTCACTGGGACAGAGGAAGGAACACCTCTGCATGCAGCTCTGAGACCCGCCCCTCTTTAAATAATGGAGATCGTTTCCTGACTGTGTCCTCCACACGAACAAGCAGACCCTGAGAAGCAGCTCTGGGAATGGCCGTGGACTATGTTCTACGGGCTGATAGCGTTGCCAGTTTTCTCAAAGGCCCTCCCCCACTGGTCTGCACAGGATGAGAAATCGCTATTATTTGCACTTTCCTTAGAAGGCTTTCTGATTCCCAGAGGCTGCAGTTTGAGAAACCAAAACGAGGAACCTCTCCCCTCCCCATCAGTTACAGATAGGGTTATGGGATCAGGTTCTCCTCTGCTTGCAGGAACCTGGGGTCCATGGCAGGATATCTGGAGGGGCAAGGGCACCTCTGAGAACAACCTGGGAAAGTGGCACTCAAGTTGCCGTCTGCCTGCAGGTGGTTCAGGTGTCCACATTCTAGAGAGCTCTGAAGGCCAAGAACATCACCCTGACAGCACAGTTGTACACCACACAGCTTTGGGGGTGATACACCTCGCTGAAACTCCCAGACCTTTCTCTCATCATGCTCCACTTCAGCCACAAGGTGGCAGGCAATGGCTCTTAGATCCAGCACAGCCTTGTCCCAAGGGACTCTAGTGCTGAGGGAAGAAAGCCTCAGTCCCTTCCAACAGTTCTCAATAAGATGCTTCATGGAGTTGCTATCAGATGAATTCTTACTGAGATGAAAGGTTCTAGATGTAATCCCCATCCACTTATTGAGCAGGTTGACAATTTCAATTTTCTATTTATTTCAATTATAAGTAATAGACTGCAGGTATCTTAATTTCATTCATTAGTTCTAGAACTGAAGTGAGAGGGCATGAATTTCACTCTTCATTCTCTATGAGGTTACTGACACCAACCACTTCGCCAACCTCCATTTCCCTGAGAAAACAGAACTTGGATGAGCTCTGAGACGTCTTCCAGAAGCCAAGTCATGAATAGACAGAGCATGAGAAGAAAGCAGGCTGTGAAGAGTGAAGTGGGGCACGAATGTGAGGTCCCGCACTGCCTCATCTACACTGCAGCCTTGGGAATGGGCTGTTCCACATGGTGCACTTTCCAGGTAATTGAGTTTTAAATGCTGAAACTTGTTTTCTTTTTAACCTTCTGTAATGGAAATCTTTCTAAAGTGTATTATACACTTCTCTGGTTTCTTAAATAGCACACTAAGTATAATTTAACCTTTCCTTAATGTCTCTAGGTCATCATAGTAACTATCTATATCTGTCTGTCTATCTATCTATCTATCTATCTATCTATCTATCTATCTATCTATCTATCTATCGAAAGTGAAGCACTAGTGCCCCTGGGCATGTTCAGGTAGGCAGGACCCTTGTGTTAAATGGCCCTAGAGACTATATTATGAAGCTATAATTGGCCATCTTCCTCTCCCCATCTCTTACCTGCAGTCATTTCTCCAAGTAATACCTTCTCACAGCCCCTTGACACTCTGTTTAAAATCTGCTATAATCCACACAGAACTCAAGGTTGCCATGGGTAACCAGAGTCTAAGCCTTTGCCAACCCTAAATTTAATTTTACACACAATTTCAAGGCAGTGGGGAACTGTGCTAAAGGTTACTTCTGGCCAAGGCTGACTCGTAGCCAGTCCTCACAGTAGGTAATGTTCTGTGCCAGGTGTCCCCTGCCCTTCCCCTGGGTCCCCAGATGCCCACCTGCTCAACACTGTGGATCTTCCCCTGGGACTTCACCTTTCAGGAACCCAAAGGTGCCATCTGGCTAGGGTGCTCCAGGCCCTGCTCCTGCATGTACCAGCACTCTTTGCCATTGGTCAGTAACCTTGGTAAACCAGCTGTCATATAGTAGCCCCCACCCCTACGCATGTTCAAGTTATTTGTAGTCAACTGTGATCCAAAAATATAGTATGGTAAACAACATTTATTATAGTGAGATGTTATAATTGTCCCATTTTATTATTACTTATTGTGGCCAATCTCCTACCATGTCTAATTTATACATTAACATTTACTGTAATATGTGTGTATAGGAACATGTCATAGACAGGATTCAGTATTGTCCAAGGTTTCAGGGTCCATTAGGGTCTTGGAAAGTATCCTCTGGAGATGCCAGGGGACCCCTGTAACTTCTGGACTGCAGACTATTCTTTCCCTCTCTTGTGACTGGCTGGCAGACTAGGCCCCTCTTTTTCCCCAAACTCAAAGGCTTTTTCTGAGGTGCAGGATGGGCTCTGGGTTCAGGCTGCCTGAGAGGTGGGGTGTTGAGAGCTACTGTGGGCTGAACTCCCAGCACGTGCCAGGTGTGTGTGCAGCGCATCCAGTAAATCAGCTCTCCTCCACACATTGCTCTTAGGGAAACACGTAAAACCAGCCTCGACTGGCTTAGGTAGCATGTCCACAGCCAGGAGGCCAGTGCACAGCCCTGGAAGCCAGAGCCATCTCTCCTTGAGGCTTCTGTCCTGTGTGCTATGCTCTGTTTACATTTATTAAATGTATGTTTCAAAAGTAAAATGTTGGTCCTTTTACATTTTGAGTCTATTTGTTTTTGTTTGGTTGTGTGGGTTTCATTTAATTAATTCCACATTGCCTTACCAATTTGGAACAATCTGTCCCCAGGGAACAGGTCTGGTTTTCTTATACAGAAAAGTAGCAGAGGGAGTGACTGGGGTTACAAAGCGTTTCTTGCAGGAACTAATCTAAAAACCTTCCCAGTTCTCCTTGTCCAAACAGAAGCAAATAGGACATTCCAGAAGATCCCACCTTCCCAGAGCGGTTGTGCTAGAGCTCAGACACAGAACTTCCCTTCCTATGTTACCAGCCATGCCTGTGAGATGGGACGTGTGACAGCGAGCACCACTGACATCCCTCTTGCTCCCAGAAATTTCTCTGCAAGTTCATACAAGAAGGAAACAGTCCTTACGCAAAAGAATGAGGACTTTAGAACTCCTTGGGGAGCGCACTAGCTAGACCAGCTACTAAGAAGGCAGGAAGAAGATTGGTAGTTTGGGGGTGGTCTTAAGTTTAGGTCTCCTCATGAATCTGGGGTATAGACGAGCTACCACACCCACCCATGGCTATGAATTTTTTTTATCTTTCCTCAGGGAGGAACACTCCAAATTGACCCTAAACTAATTTTTGAAATAAGCCAACCATGACCTCATCTTCAGCATTGTGCACCTGTTCCTCCCACACTCTACACACGCAATTCTCAGAACTACAGTGCTCCGAAGTTGCCAAAGGAACTTGTCTCGGGGAGAAAACAGTCTGAAGATTGAACTGACACAAGCCAAGCAGGTTCACAGGCTCATCTTTGTGTTTCCTGAGACTAAACTTGCAAAGTAAATGACTTAAGCAGTAAATTTGTTGTCTCAGAGTTCCAAAGACCAGAAGTTTAACAGCGAAGTGTGAACAGGGTCATGCTCTCCTGCTGCTGGAGAAGGGTCTGCTCCAGGTCCTAATACCCTGGGTTCTAGTCATTCTTTTGCTTGTAGTAGCACAACTCCCATCTTTTCCTGGCATTTGCCTGTGCGTCTGTGTCCATATTTGCCTTTTATGTGGATGCCAATCATTTTGCATTAGGAGCCCACTCTGCTCCAGGATGACCTCATCTTAACTAATTACATCTACTCCCTTACTTCCTGATAAGCTCATATTCTGAGGTATTTGGATGTAAGGTTTCAACATGAATTGTGAGGAACACAATGCAATCCATAACATCATCTACAATAGTTCGGAATTCAAAATCAGACCCAAGAGATGGAGCAGATCAAACTGGCCAAAAGCCATCTCATATTGCGTATGATTCATTCTGTTGGCGGGGTGGGCAAGAAGTTGGCATGCTGACCCCTGAAATCTGCTGCTTACAAATAAGTGTAAATAAGCAACAACCAAGTGAAGGGGCTATTGCCCGACGAGCAGAGAGGTTCCTTGGGGTCTGCACAAAATCTTAATTCTTTCTCAGTACTTTTTAGGGTAAAATCCACATAGGTAGGTACAAAATTGCTGTCCTGAAGGAAATTGCTAGTTACAATGAACTAAGAGGGAACATTAAAGAACATTCAAAAAATGGCATCTGTACCGAATGCATACAGACTTCATCCTTGCCATTATTTCCTAAACGATAGTATAAGAACGGCATATGTAACATTTTCAGTGTATTAGGTGTTATAAATGATGATTTCATAGCATATAGAAAGATGTGTAGGGTTGTGGGCAAATATTATGTCATTTTATGCAAGGGCAATTGAGCATTCTTGGATTTTGGCATCACTGAGTATCTTGGAAGTAATCTCCTTGGATACCTGAATCTCAGCGTGCTGCTAGCCCTAGAGCCCTACCCGGAGGTAAGTTTGCCAAAAGGAATTTGCCATAGTTTTCATGTGGTTGGTCCCTCAAAGGTTCATGTGCAAATTCTGGAAAGTGGTGTGGATTGTTTAGAGGTGGGGCCTAGCAGGAGGTCCTTAGATCAATTAGGGACATGCCCTCAGAAGGGTCTGAGGGACCCCACAGCCCCTCCTATGGCTTCCTGTCTGTGACAAGCTCTTCACCTCATACCTGTGCTCCTGTGAGGACACAGCACCAGAGGCTCAACCAAGGGGGCTTCCTGATTGTGGACTTCAGGACTTTCAGGACTAGATAAATTCTTCTTCATGAGCAGACTCCCTTAGGTAATCCATTGCAATCATGAAAAATGAATGAATAATTCTCTATAAAAATTGAGTTTCTACTTATAAGATGAGGTAAGGGACTACTATTCCTCATCAGTTTTGATAGATCAGTCATTAGTTTGTGCTAGTCTTTTTCTTCCCTGGTGTCTGGGATTATGCTGAGCAGGTCTTTTGTGCAGCTGTAAACCGTCCACAGTGGTTGGAAGTAGAGCCTGAATCACACCTCATTCTGCCCCTTACTTAGATGATCTTGGGCAAGTATGTGTAGCCAACGTTTTGCACCTACGCTGTCCTCTACAGAGATGTGGTGGGTGGTAAGTGGGACCACGGCTGGCAGATGTCCACTGTAGTGGATGCTGTTCAATAAATGGTTTTTCTTATGACTGTTCAAGGGGGCTAAGGAATGAACCTTGAAAAATCAAGGGAGTCTCTCCTGACTTGTTAACTCTGTGGCTGTGGTGGGTCAGGGGGTGACCAGGACTCTGGGGGTACAGTGGAAAGTGAATACAGAGGTGCAGGATATTTAGCCCATGCACGTTCCAAAGAAAGGACTCACCCTTGAGCAGTCCTGGGAGTCAACATCCAACCTGCGGAGTATCCTGCTTGGAGTGTGTGTCTGTGTATCTGAGGGGACTTAAGCCACACTGCATATTATGCTACCAGAGTGATTTATGGTGTGGCTTTGGGCCACATGGCATTAGTTTGGTCCCTGAAGGGAATAGAGACTGAGCACCTCAGGTCAGCCATGTGGGTCCTTCATACCCATTTGGCCAGTCCCAGGAAGAATCTGACTGCAAGACTTGGCTGAGCTTCCTGGTCAGCGATACTCTACATGCTGTCGCGCGTTGCTCTGGACCCTGCTGGGCACATTTACCTTTGCTGATGTCAATCTGTCTCCTTTCTCTGTAATGAACCATAACTGTCACAACTCTTGGGAATTCTGTGAGTCCTTCCAGTGAATCACTGAACCCAAGGGTGGTTCTGGAGATCTCCTGATTCACCTGGGAAACAAGACTGTCCAATCTTAACCTACTCCTATGGTTGGTGGCCAGATGAGTAGAAAATAGAACTGTGCTCAAAAGCATTCAGTAAACATTCTTGTGAGAGTAAAGGAGATCTGTTAGAATGAGCCTTCTGGACTTTGAGGCTGCTGGGAGCCCAGGGTTGGGGTCTCTAATGTGATATGGGACAGACAGGCAGATGGGAACACACCTGGGACCTACCTTTGGTGCTTCAGTTTTCCCTTAAGAAGATAGAGGCCACCAGCTTTTTATCGGTGGGGGCCATAACCCTAAAACAGCTGCAGACCCAGTATAAGTGCAACAAGGGGCTGTATGTGCCCTGTGTGTGTAGATAGCATGCCCCTCACTTACCTAGCCCCACTGACGTCAACTCCGACCATCAGCTGCCCATTCAAGGAGAGGATCTCGTCCCGCAGCCGGACCTTCCCACTCTTCCCTGCTGGGCTGTTCTTCCTCAGCTCTGTTACCCAGATGCAGCCCACATCGAGCACAGGACCCTGGTGAGTTTTCCTCTTCTTGCCCCCTCTGCGTTTTTCACCATAGTCCCCGAAAACAGGGATGTTTCCGAAGCTGAGACCCACAGTCTCTGTGTCCCCCAGCTGCTTGGTAAGGTACACAGTACAGATCTCCATTTCTGGGGGGTTGTGGTCAGGGGCAACTGGATTCTCATCCACAGCCAAGTTGAGCTGGATGTATTCCTGCAGCTTCCGGATAGCTGCCTGGCAGAGCCGCTGCTCGGGCCCATCCCCGCCCTCCTGCAGGCTGTTCTGCAGCCACTGGCAGAGGAGGGGCAGGTGCAGCCTGGCATTGTCCTGGGTGATGGGCATGGTACTCACTCCAGGACACCAGCATCATGAGAGGTCCTGCTCCTGGGGGCCAGACCCTGCAGGGCCCTGTGTCCTTTGGGAACCCTGGCTGTCATCAGCTTTGCCTGTGTTCATGTTCAGGCTGGTGTATGGGCCTAGGAATGCCTTCTTGAGTTGGGGGCTGTTTGCCTTGGCAAGACGAGGACAGGACACAATTAGAACAACAGGGAGACAATGGCTCAGAATACTCAACAAGGGACGCCAGGAAGCGGCCGACAAGTCCCAGCTTGGTTCATCTCACAGCAAGATCCTGCAAATGACATGGAAATTGGGGATTCTTCCAGCAGTGACAGCTTGGCCTCCCTTGGGCTCATTCACACCTGGGAGGGGAAGAGCAAAAAACAAAAACGTCCAGTTATAACAGTGAGCCTCTGGCATAGAACGGATGGCCTTCTAGATCACAGGAGGCCCAGGCTTGATTTTCAGACACTAGGAGCCCCCTTGGCAGGGCTTCCCCCTTCCACATTCTTCATGCTACACAGACATATAGACACAGACACAGACACACACAGACACATAGACACACACACACACACACACACACACACACACACACACACACACTTTCTTTCCTTACACAGAAGTGTTTCCTAGTGAGTTTCACTAAGCAGCACAGAAGTCCTTTTTTTCCCCCAGGACACCCTTCCCTATATACCACCGAACTCACTTCCAACCAGGAGGTTGGAGACCTCTGGGAAAGTTGGGGAGGCTTGCAGAATGTAACTTCTACTGAGAATGGATGAATTCGTTGGAGGGGAAATCAAAGAAAGTTGGTGGATTCCAGAAGCATATCAATAAATTACCTTAGTAACAGAAGCATTTTTTTTTTTTTTTGACTGCTAAGGCTGTCAGCTTCAAGTTACTCAAAATTAATTTAAATTATCATGGCTGTTTGCTTGAGATAGGAATCTAATTGGAAAATTATATACAGTAGACAACTGGCCTGACGCAGCAGGCTTCTGGGGCCACAAGTTCCGCTCAATGAAGAAATAGATTCATCTGCAAAGGCACAGTTTTCAGATCTTTACACGGATCCACCATGGATGGCTATCCCAGTCACTATTTGTAACTACAGAGGTCTGGCCTCTTCCTTATGGGCAGTGTCTCACTTGCTCCTGGAGAAGAACCCTACTTGTCACAATACAGGTTGAATGTCCCTTATCTGAAATCCTTGAGACCTGCAGCATTTTGGATTTCAGACAGTTTTGGATTTGGAAATATTTGCATATATATGGAGGTATTTTGAGGGTGGAATATTGCTAAACATGAAATTTATTTGTTTCCTATCTACCTTCTACATACGACATAAAGGGAACTGCACAATATTTTAAATAATTTTATAGCACAGAATTTTTCAGTTGTGGCAGCATGTTAGTACTCAAAAAGTATCAGATTTTGGATGACTTTGGAATTGAGGTAGGGCATATGGTAATGAATTAGACACCGTCACTGTATTTGATGATAGTGCTGTTGAATCCAAGGACCTGAGAGATCATTTAGCTCAACTTTCTCATTTTAAAGATGAGGAGACAGCCATAGAGGTTGTTGGGTCTGACAGGAAATATTTTCATTTATTCATAAGATTTTACTATATCTCTGTGTGTGTGTGAAGTTATTTTCAGTGAGAGGGGTTACTTGAGGTTCTGCACATATATTGATTACCTTTTCTTTGACCTCTCTTGTATTTTTTTTTAGTAGTTGTGTGATTATGCAAATGATATGTGCTAAGCTTTTGATTTATTTAGAACCAATTAATAGTTGACACTCAAGTTCTTTGGAAACTCAAAACACTGCTTTGGAAATCTCTTTTTTTTAAAATTTTTTTTGTTTTTATTCTGATTTTTTCCTCAAATTTCTTATGACTTCTTTGTTATTGTTTTTCTTTTTTCTTTTTTTTTAATTTATTTTTTATTTTATCGAAGTACAAATATCAATCAGAGAGTTTTAAGACACCTTAAGACAGATTCGATAAATTAATACATTGCAAACTGTTTTCATACTGTTTTGGTATCGTACAAGATGCATACATGATATACTTACAGACATTATTATAGCAGATGTCTCTTATCAGTAAATTAAGAGTGTAGCTGTTTACTGATCTTGTTTTTTATGCTGGAAATCTCTCTTTTGGTTACAGAGTAATAAAGCCATTTATTATTGACATGGCTTCTGACACTTCTCCAATTTGTTTTTATTTCATGTAAAATCACTTCCTGGGGAGGCAGGGGATGTGTCCCATCTTAGATGGTGTGGATTATATTGACTTTCTCAGGAGAAAGTGGAGTCCAGGGAAGAGAGTGAAAGGAATGACTTTTCTATGTTTGTGGAAAGTGGAGGTGGGAGTTTTCTTTGATGGAGAAGATCACTTGGCAATGGGATCCAATGACCCTTTCACTAGGGGATCTATCATGTGCCAACATGGGGCAGAATTCAGATGGGGACTCAGGGTCCGTTAAGGAGATACTCCTACAGCAGCTGGCCATGCTGGCAGTGGTGTCACTATGGTAAACAAAAGGGAACCCATGACTTCTGTCGTGGTTCTTTTCTCTCATTGCTAGAATAAAATACCTGACACCACAAACTAAGGAAGGAAAGGTTTGTTTAGCTCACAGCCTGTGGAGGTTTCAGTCTGTACTTGGCTGGCTCAGAGGCAGAGTGGCACATGGAAGAGGGCAGCAGATCATAGTGGCAGAAAACAATAAAGCAGCAAGAGTGAAAAGGGAGGGGTAGGGGCTGCGGCAGCAGAGGTGGCAGAGGCACAGAGCAAGCCTCTCTGCCTTCCTCATACTGCATCCGGCCAGGTGTAGTACTCACAGCTATAATCCTAGCAGCACTCATACCCACAATCCAAGTCTCGGATCATGAATCACAAATTCTAGAAGACCACCCCAGTGACTACATGAGGCTTAGGGGGAACACCTAGACATAAACCATAACAACATCTTATCCAGAAATTTGGAAACATGTCTCCCTTGGAAGAGATAGATTTGGGGTTGGTCTAGAAGTTGGTTGCTTTTTAATGGTTTCCCAAAGGAGGAAGAGAAGACTAAAATTTGTGGGATGCCAAAATTCATAACTGCCTTCTGAATCTCTATGACAAAGGCGGAACCAATGGCCAAATGGTGTGGGGAAATGGATTCTTTCAGTGGTACCAATCGGTTCTTTCTCCTTTGGCAGCTGTCAAAGGTTGCCCTAGAATGCAAACACCTCCTGTGTGTAAGTCAGGCTGGTCAAAGCAAATGAACACAGATCTGAGCTCCTAGGAAGGTGAGCTCCTACGTATGTCCAGAGCCCCTTCACAGCTTTCCAAGGGCTCTCTTCACACAGCCTCCTTGTTGGAAGGTGAGTTTGATGACATATTGATGGGGCTTGTCCTGGGCTCACTCCTTCTAAATCAGCATCCTGCCTACCTATTCCTGATGGTCTCCCCATCCCCACTGCCCCAGGCCCACACCCAGTCACTGACCCCTGCTCACAGCCACCAGGGAGCCTCATGCAGTGGACACACACATAGCTTGGGCAGGAGCTTATCCACCCTTGATCCATCCTCTCTTCCCTTATTTGTGGGAACACAAGGTATTCACCCACAATGTTGCCCCTCTTACAGGTATAGGTAGCTATGTGACACAATTCTGATAAAGGAACAGAAATGGCTGTGTGTGGCTAACACCAGCACTCCTTAGACAGGAAAGCAGAAAGAAAAAACATCCTATGTTATTTCATTCACCTTTATGTGGATATTTCAAAATCCCACCAATTAGCTGAATTGAACCTCAGATATATAAAGAATTTCATATCTGGTAGAGGGAAACATAAACCTAACAGACTCTATACAGTGAAACTGGCTGAGAAGAGAGGTTGGGAGGCAGCTGCCAAGAACTTGGTGTGGCAGCTGGGAACCAGGTGACCCTAGTAATGTAACGTGAAATAACCTGGTCAAATTGCCAAATGCTCTACTTTGAAAAGCAGTTTTGTGTTGCTGAGCTTATAGAGTTAGGGGGATTAACAGAAAAAAATATTAGATTGCTGGTAAGCGCATTGTCTCTTACAGCAAAAATCTAGACCCCTCAATTCTGTAGGCAATCATAGATGGACAGACATATTAGGACAAGGAGAGAGAGGGGGGGGCCCAGCTCATGAGTTAGAAAGTAAAGGGTACAAATCACCAGGAGTTGACCAGAAACACATCCTGGATACTTAGTAAAATCTGTGAAGGAATCATATTGTCATAAATGCCCCAAATTTTGCTTGCAACCATGGGGATGGAGGGGGTTTAGTTCCTGTAGTGCTCTCAAAACGCTTCTTTTTCCTCCCTTATCCCTGAAATGGGCTTGGAAATGTGTTGCCTTCCTAGAAAGAGAGTCCCCGCCATAGCCACCAAAGAAGAGCCATGATGGAGCATGAACAAGAAGCAGCTTCCTGGAAAGATGGCAAGGGTGGCCGTGAGCAGGGCTCTTTCCACAGAGCAAACAGCTGCCAGGTTGGCTGGCCCACAGCCTCCCGCTCTTAGAGCCCAGGAAGCTTTGACCACACAGTAGAGAGGGCTGCTGTGATTTCTGTCTCTCCTTTTACAAAAGGAAGTTTTTGTTGTAGTTATTTAACCCCTCTCCCAGGATCGCATGATGGGTGTCAAAGGAAGTCTAGAACTGGTGTAGAGGACTGCACAGTAGCCATCTGGATGTGATGACGCGATGAGGCCAGAGGCCATTTCTCGGGAGAGAGAGCTCATGCCAGGCATGGAAAGTGAATTATGCTTGAGCAACCAGTGAAGGGGACCATGGCAGAGCTGACTTGCCTGAGCATTCTCCTTTCTCCCCCTTTCCTAACAGAAATGCACTTGTGTTGAGGAGCAAGTACCCAGCCAGAGAGTTGTTTCTTGCTGCTCCTTCAGAGGAGGGTGATCACACTCCATGAAGCTGTTGGTGGAAACTTCCAGAAAAGCTCTTTCACAGGCAGCCACCCCCCAACTCCCACTGTTGCCTATTTTCTTGCTTAAAATACATGTGATGTGGAGCTTTGGCAGCTACTTTGTGACCAATCACAAGGGGCTGACAGCTTTTAGTAAGCTCTACCAACCCACACATTCCTTCTGCAGACTTCTTACTGTAAGAGAGAAAAACAGGCCTCTACCTTTTTAAGCCTTGTTAATTAAATATTATAGCTGGATAAAATGCTTAATTAATACATTGATTTAATTAATTCTTGACTCTCAGAATCAAGACCCAGAATACAATATAATCCTGACCTGAGTCTTTCAGCTTCAACCTTCCTACTTTGCCCAGTAGCAGTTATTGAGTTACTATCTAGATGTGGAGACATGCGCATGCGTGCAAACATCTTAAATTAAATTGAATTAAAAATACAAGACAGGACATGGAGAGGGGACATTCTCTCAGGCTTTCTCAGAAAGCAAGTTGGTCAAGCAGTGGCCATGGCTCATCCACATGGCCGACACTGACAAAGGATCTACGAGCTGCTGTGCGGGGTTTCGGGGTAAGTCATGAGGGAATTTGACTGACCTTGTCAGATACAAAAGTTACATTTTTTGTTATATGGGTCTTGCTTTATCTTGGTCTTAACCATCCAGGATAAAAGTATATAATTGAAGTATAAAAAGTAAAGCCATGTTGATATGCCGAGCTGTAGAAGGCTCCGGTCAATAGCTTCTGACACTGCCAGTCTTGCAGATAACCCACTACTACTATAGACTACTGGACAATATTGTATTAGTCTGCTGGATTCATGTACCTACAGTGTATGAATGGCAACAGAATACACATCTCTGACAAAAATAAGCAAAAAAGCGGATATAAATGGACCATTTTGTAGTGGAAATATATATGTATATCTGCATACACAATAGCATAAATATGTGGGTGCTTTCTCTTGGTTCAATGAGAAGAAGATTTTTTTTTTGTCTTTTGGATAAACTGTAATTGAAAGATATAGTATAAATCTTAAAACAAAAATTAAGCAATATTCAGAAAATTAAATACTAATTAATTAAAAATTAAATGTTTCAAAACAATTGAACTAAGAAAAAGTTTTCATAGTAGTAAAGAAGAACTGAGAATACAACATAAGATAAATACTGGAATGACAAATAAATAAATGACCATCAATTGAGAAGAAGGTTTTGAATTAATAATGTTTGGACGGATGTCACGTCTGCATCTTGAACTGGGAGTGGCTACTGCAAGGACAGCAATATGCAATGTGTTAATTATTGTAACTGTACTGCTAACCTGTTTTGAAGCTGTCTCATTGCTACTTTTTTCTCAATAAAATCATTAAAATATAAAAAAATTCAAGACAGGGTCTAGGGACATAGCTTACTGGCACAAGCGCCTGCCTGGCAAATGTGAGGTCTGAGTTTGATTCCTGGTACCACATACACACACATAAAAATGCAAGGCATGTTTCTGCCCCTTAGAGAGTTGAAAACACACATAAGTTCTTTCACTGGTTTATTAGCATCATTTTTCCATTTATGATGTTACATACAAGCCTTCAGCTGACTGGGTAACACTGCCATACAAACTAAGAGGACTTCCTTAAGCAGGCTTCTGCTTTAGAGGACTGGCTAGCTTTTCTTTATCCATGTGACTCACCGGGGGCTAGCAGGAGGCAGGGCACATGAGCCTGAAGAATTTAGTCATAAACAAGGGTAGCTTATGCCCGGCACCGTGCTAGGACAACGAAGGAAAGCTGAAGCCCTGTGCAGGCTGAGCTCTACTGGAGAAGGAGTTCATATGATAAACAGAAACAACAAAGTGTGCTAAAGTTCATGACAACTGGGTCCACGAGGTCTGGGAAGAAAGGCTTATTCTGCAGCTGAGAGATATATTTTCATATAAGTTACAATACTTAAGGACATGGGCATGTGCACACCTATAATCCCAGCACAAAGGCAGGAGGCTTGCTGAGAATTCAAGGCCAGCCTGGGCTACATAGTGAGCTCAAGACCAGCCTGAACTACTTGGTGAAACCCTGTCACAAACAAACAAGCTAAAAAACAGAATATGAGGCTACAGAAGGGACTTCAGGGGTTTGCATACCAGCTTTAGTTTTACAAGTGAGAGAAAGGTGCATTAAGACAGGCCCATGTTCCCAGGCCACTGTGGCTCTCCTTTACAGTCAGACTATCTGATCTATGTCATAGAACTGGGCAGTCTTGATGCCACCAGTCCTGTAGGTCCTATCATCAACATAGAATGAGTTGATGTTATTTGACTGCATTGGAATGATTTTTTATAAAAATGAAAATTATATCATAAATCCTTTTAGAACAACTGTTCTTTTCAGATGCTTCTGATGTTTAGATTTTATCATACATACTCTACTTGCTGTATGTGTTTAATGAATTAATTATTTTGTGGTACTAGAGAATGAGCCCAGAGGCCTTTGTATTGAGCTGCATCCCCAACCTTAATATTTTATTTTGAGGCAGGGTCATGCTAAGTTGCCCAGGATGGGCTCGAACTTGTGATCCTCCTGTTTCAGCTTCTCAGAGTGCTGGGATTATAGCCATGTGCTATCATGCCAGCTTGTATTTAAATTCTTAGCAACCATGTAATTGTACAGGATCTGACCTCATCTCTAATTAGCAATAATCCAAATAATTATATTTGCCAGCAATATACTTTATTATCTAGCTATAGGTCCCCAGGCAAGGCATTTAAAATCTTTGAGCCTCAGTTTCCTAATCTGCCAAATGAGGTTGTTCTCATGCAGTTTCTTTCCAGCTCTGCCATTCACCTGGACTTTGGAACTGAGTTAGCCAGACAGGGATGGAGTCACAAGCCTCATTAAGAAGTACACACACAACACATGGAAGTTTTAAAGTGTAGAGGAGATGGGCCAAATTGCTTTATCAGACCTTGAATATCTGCCAAGACAAAGGCGGGGGGGGGGGCGGGGGCAGTTTTATGTTCATGTGCACATAACCCCATTCCAGCTTCTTCCAGAAAGCAAGAAAAAATGTATTACACTGAATAAGAGCTCTCAGGAGCAGTAGAAAGAACCAAGGCTCAAAAAGCAGAGAGGCATTTGCCTGGAGGGTGGAGGTACATAGGAAATTTAATGTTTCTATGACTGTCCCATGGACCCTTCAACTTGGCAAGGACCTAATGGTGTGGGGGCTGATGCTGGCCTCTCCCCTTCTCTCCCTGGATTTCTTGCTCCAGGACCAAGGGTTGGACGCAGGGAATCCTCAGAGGAAACCCAAAGATCATGGAGCACAAAGGTTCGGTCATGTCTCTCTGGGAAGCTCCCCCCTTCCCAAGTCTTCCTGTGGGAAAGGCCACAGACAATGAGAAGGCAAGTCAAAGTCCATGGGAGAAAAAAGAAACCTCATTTGACCCCTTCCAGTCATGAACTCTCAATAAAGGAGAAGGAAAGACTGAAGGAGCACGATTCCTTGATTTCTTCAATGGCCCTCATGGCTATTCATGTACCCTCTTGGTCTTCATGGGGGTGAGAGAGAAATGAAATAGAAAGAAGGCACAAGATGGCACAGGGGGGACTAGGCTGCAAGTCATCCAAGTATTTTCTGCCCAGGGCACTCTCAAGTGGCCCTAGGAGAGGTCAGGAGATGGGGTCACTGTCACTTAAGATCCTGCTGTCTTGGAGGCACATGTACAGTATGCAGTTAAAAGATACTGCTGAGGAAGGCTGTGGGCAG
Organism: Ctenomys sociabilis; assembly: GCA_004027165.1. Classification (NCBI taxonomy): domain Eukaryota; kingdom Metazoa; phylum Chordata; class Mammalia; order Rodentia; family Ctenomyidae; genus Ctenomys; species Ctenomys sociabilis. Next base: position 127,851 of record PVKA01000799.1, on the reverse strand, counting down.
GCCAATACCACAGATGACCTTTATCTTAATGAATTTCTTACCATCCACATCATTAGAACCTTGGGTGTGAAGCCATGAATTTTTGAAGCACATTAAAGTTACCTTCTTGCACAATTACCAGTGAGAAGGCAATACACTGATTTTCAATTGGAAACTCAATTGCTAAGTGGGCAGAATGTTTGTACTGACCCAGCTGATGCCTGTTTTCCCTGATGGCAGCATGTGGAGGAGGATGAGCTTGAGAAAAGGGAGCACAGGTAATCCTGGCAGGGCCCCAGCACAGGCAGTGCCAGGCGGCCACCCCCATGCTACAGCCTTGGCATGGCCAAGGAGTTTGTGTCTTCTCCAGGGCTTCCTTCTGCAAGACAACACTGGCTCCTATGGGCTTTCTGTCATGTCCTATGTATTAACCAACCCCTTCAACTCACGCCCACTTTCCCAAATGGTACACTATGACATCAACAAGTTTGTTTTTATTGTCTGAATTATAGGAATAATCACATTTCCACTCATCCTCAAAGATTATTGTGATTCCAGTTTTAGATTCTATACATTTTGTGGGTGCTTATAAAGCTGGCTCTTTACTATGTCTATTGCCTCTATCAGTTTAATTTTCAAAACAGAAACTTGTTTATCTCTAAATTCAGGGTTGTGAGCAGGTAGCCTCAGCGTTGCCCCTCAGTACCAAGAACACTGCGGTGGTTTGAACATATTCCCCCACATTCCTATGTTGAATTTTAATCTCAGTTGTGGTGGTATTAAGAGGAGTGGCCCTTTAGGAGGAAGACCTTAAATTGTGACCTCTTGAATAGATGGGGACCTTAGGGACAGCTGCAGGGAAGTAGCTTCAGACTCTCAAGCTTCTGCCCTTCTACTATGTGAGGACTCAGTGTCCTCTGAAGAGGCGGCAGCAATAAGGTACTGTCTTGGATGCAGAGAGCAGCTGTGCACCTGCTGGGGCTTTAACCTTGGACTCTGTCTCAGTTACTTTCCCATCACTGAGACCCCAGTGTACCCCAGCCCCTTAAATTAATGTAGGGAAGTTTATTTTGGCTCCATTTGTAGAGGTTTGAGTCCAAAGTCAGCTGGATCCAAGGCAGGGTGGCATAGCAGAGGGGCGTCACAGAGGAAAAGGTGCTCATGACATGGAAGATGGGAAGCCAGAGAGATGAAGAAGGACAAGAAAAACAGATGCACCCTTCCAGGCCATCCACAGGGACTCAACTTTCCAGGCCTGACCCCACCTCCTAACAGCAAGCCATCTATAAGCTCCATAATTCAATCATCTTCCCAAAAGCCCATCTGCGAGTGCATGAGGCTGTGTAGGGACATCTAGATAGAAACAAACCATAACATTCCTCCCCTGGCTCTGAAAAGGCTCATGTGCATTTCTTTACCAAAAATGCAATGTAGACCCACTCTGAGAACTACCCAACTGCTAACAGTTTCAGCATTGGTGCAAAGTCCAGGTCCAAAGTCTCTTCTGAGATTTAAAGCAAAATCTTGCCTTCGAGTTAAACATTGCCAAACACAAAAACACAGGGTAAATGATCCCATTCCAAAATGGAGAAATACGGAGACATACAGGAATGGTTCCAAAATAAGAGCAAAAACCAGTAGGGCATACATGAAGTCCTGTAGCTCTATGTCCAACACCTGGGCTAATCTGGTCGGTCCTACCCTAAGGAGTTGTCAGTGATTTTAGCCCGCATGGCTTTTCTCTTGGGCCACCTATTCTCACTGCCTGTGGCTTTCCTCATATGTCCATATTCCTGGTGTCTCTAACTTCCCGGGGTCACCAATTTACCTTCAGCATTACCCCTGCAGCTTCATACACTGCCCTCTCAGGGGTACACTGCCTGGCCTGCCTTCTCCTGAAATCCTGGTGGAAGTTTTTCTGACCCCGCAACTCTTCCATTCTGCAAACACACAAAACCAGCACCATGTAGATCACGCTAAGATCTACTGGCAGCTGGAGCGGTCCCTGAGCCTTTGGCACCTTGTCGGTGGTAGGAGAAGTTTCTGAGTACCTAGATGGCTGAGCATGATGAATAGAATGCTATGGAATCAATTCCCTGGGACATGCTTCTCCTACAGTGTCCTGGGGCTCTCTTCTTAAGGTAAAGTCTTTCCCTTTTGTAATTTTGAGCCTAGGAAGAGCTGGCCCTTGATGATTCCTGGAGCTGGAGTGACCCCAAGCCATTTTTCCTATGGTCCTGATGTAAGGTACTATCATTCTTTTAGCTATTAAGATTGCCTCTGCTCCAATTCTTCAAGCCCCAACTTTATCTTTCCAGATGGGATGTTTTTGCTTCTGATTCTCAATGTGGAGCTGCCTAAATGCCACCAACAGTAGCTATACCACCACCTCAATATTAGTCTGCCTTGAACTTTTTTTACTAGATTACTACACTTAGTCTCTAGTCTCCTGCAGTGTCTCTGAACATGAGCAAGATGCTGAATAATTTTTGTCAGAGTATAACATCATGGCCTGGAGTTCAACTGCCAATGGGGTCTTTTGTTCTCAACTGAAACTTCCTGCATGGGGTCCTCACTGGCTACATTTGTCTCATCTTTCTGTTCCTCTGAGCTCTGACCAGAATCTCCCGTCAGGTTCAGCTTATGATATTCTAGGGATGCCTCCCCAGCTGACATTTCCAAACCTTTCCAAACTCCTCCTGCACACCAGTTTCAAAGACTTCTGAATCACACAGCGAGGTAGTCACAGCAATGACTCTAGTTCTCTGGTACCAAAATCTGTCTTAGCTGCTTTTCGCATTGCTGAGACCCAATGCCTGACACGGGGAAATTAAAGAAGGACGGGCTTATTTTGGCTCACAGTTTGTAGGCTGCAGTCCCTCGTCAGTTGACTCTGGCATACAGAGTAGAAGACATTCATGGCATGGCAGATAGAAAGTAGAGAGAGAGATCAAAATGAGAAGACAAGGAGGAGGGACACCCTCCACGTTCCTTAGTGACCTTTTTCTCCCACTTCCCAGTACTAAGTAGGCTGGAAGCCTCCTACAAATCATAACAGATTTATAGCCTCCAGAACTGTTAAATGACAATTGTCTTTATAAGTTAAAATACCCAGTCCCAGGTATTTTATTATAGTAGCACAAATGGACATGACAGATACCTTCCAGATTTGGCACAAGCACAAGAGAACTCAACACAGCCACCCAATGTGTACCTACAAGCTTCTCTGATCTGATCAGAACATGCTAGTGAGAGCCTGAAGGGGGCAAGGACAAGAGGAACGAGCTAAAGTCACACAAGAAAAGCCAAGGGAATTTGTGTGCTTTTTTCCACTCCCGACCCAGAGCCCTGCTGAGGAGCCTTATGCTGCTGGAGTTCCAGGCAGTGTTAGCACTTCCCAGAGCCCTGCGGTCCCATGGCACCATCCCTGCTGCACAGATGGGCGAACAGATTGAGAGGAGACCTGCAGCTCAGGCAACAGTCGGAGCCACGCGTGGGTGACGTCATGAGGACACATTCGCTTCACATAGAAACCAGGCTTGTCTCTAGTAGGCATGCTGCCTCCTTCCAGGAACAGGAAGCTGGCCTTCAGCAAATAAATACCTTTTTTGCTTTCTGTGTTAAAGAAGACAGGGGCACAGCGCTGTAGGGGAGGAACAGGCAGCTGAGCACGCTCTAGGCTTCACTCTTAGGACAGAAGGCGTGTGCACTGCTGCTCCTGCACGGAGAGGGGCTGTGGGAAATAGACGTTTCTGGAATCACCACGGTTAGCAAAATGGCTACTTCCTGCCACGTGCCAAGACCCACCAAAGCATTTCCAGCATACTTCAAGGACCCTAGATAAGTGACTCCACATTCAGCACAAATTTACTTGCAATGCTAAAAATGTAAATAGTGCCAAGTCAGATTCTAAAGGAATCATGTGAAAGTAACTGAGAATTTGTTCTCATCTTGAAATTGCAAGTCTGTTTGCTGGAGGAGATGATTAAAAACTTGGCCTCTCTCACCGATGTGGATGCACTTGCCACCTGCCTGGCAGGTTCACATCTCTGTCTGTCTGTGTGCCTCTGCCTCTCTCTCTCCTCACCATCCTGTCTTCCTACTGTTCTCTAAGACTCTCTATCCCACCTTCCATTAGTCCTTTAACCAGAAAAGAGATGGTAAGAAAAACATTCTTGATTCCATAAGGTAAACATTGGTTAAGATGGGAGGAATCATGGCATCATTTAACAAACACTTATTGAGTGCCATAGACAAAGCGATGTTCTCGAGCTTGGGAACTGAAAATCTGAAATGGCCATCCCAAGTCAGGCTAGGCTTCAGAGTCATCTGGGTAGGCTACATCCAATCTTTCCATATTCAGAAGAACTGGGAGCTCTGGTGTTGTTCAGGTATCTATTAAGGAGTGTTTGGGTAAAGGGTACTTAAAAAGCCCTGGGAACTCATTGGTAGGGTGAGAGATGCCTACCACCCATGACTGAGACTGGGTCCATGGGGGAGAAATTTAGCTTTAACATTCTAGTGTTTCAGTAGAGCCTTCACTGCCCACTCACGGAAGGGTGTTGGATTTAGCAAATAGTGTATCACCTAATGGAATATGAATTTCAGCTAAACAACGAAGAATGTTTGAATACACACCCGAAATATTCTAGTATGTCAGCATGTTTGTAAGATTTGAAACATTCTTATACTAAAATAGCATTCATTCATCTAAAATTCGAGTTTCACTGGATGTCCGGAAGTTATGTGGCAATCCTACAACCTACCCCAGGCCAAAATGTAGCTCTTCACTGACCCCATGCCTTGTTTGCCCTTTGTGACAAATGTAACCCGAGCCAGAGCCCCCATCCTGCCACAGCAGGCCATGTACTTCCTCCTGGAAGCTAGTGCCACCCAAGGACTGGGCCAGCCATGCTATGTAGGACAGCGAGTGGTCAGGCTCGGGGTCCCAGCTCTTAGTCTACCACAAGAAAGTTTTCCTGCTGGCCCCAGTTGTCTTAGCCCCTAGTCTCCTGTCCGCAAATCTGCCTTTTCCAGCCCAGCTGCCTGTCCTAGATGCTCTTATTTGTCTAATACCTGTTAACACCAGTCTCTCTGGCCTGCAGATCCACATAATACAAAGGCATCAAAGGATGAGGGGAAACCAGAAATAGAGAAATGCTTGAAATGATCTAAGAAGTCATGTGTTGGTGACTTTCAAATACAACCTCAAGACACATTCTTGCACAGGTAATCACCCTTAGCTGCTCTGATTTTGTTGGTAATTGCTTACTCTTCTGGATAAGACTTTATCTGAATGAAATCAAGTAGCTAGACACATTTAAAAATATAGTGTGTACCTGGGCAAACAATTCTATGAAATACATTGTGTGTGTGTGCATGTACATGTGCATGTGTGTGAATCAGGGAGCTTTGAAAGATACTCTAAGCCTTTTTTATTTGTACATAGAGTCTTGCTTAATCACTGAGGCTGGGCTTGAACTTGCAATCCTGCTTCTGCTTCCCAGAGTGCTGAGATTACAGACATGTGCCACCACGCCTGGCTCCCAGCCCTTTCTTATTCTCATTTTGAGACAGAGTGCTGCTGAGATGCTCAGACTAGCCTCAAACTTGGGATCCTCATGCCTCAACTTCCTGAGGACAGAATGCTTATTTAGAGTTATAGAGAACACTGGATTATCTACCCACACCTGTTCAAGCCATTTGATGCTGCTAGAATTTTGCTGAAGGGGTTCAACCATCCTCCTCCTCCACATTAGGTGTTCTCTTGGCCCCAATGATGGTCTTATTTGTCAGTGTAGCACTTGCTCTTGTCAGCAGAAATGCTTGAAGTGATCTAAGACGTGGTTTTAGGGTGAGCAGATGACCCAACACTGAGAGCCTTCTGAAGGTCTTATGGAAAACTTGCCTCACTACTAAGAGAAAACATCAAAAGCAATGGTCCCACCTCTTCCTCTGGAGTCATCAGGTCTGAGTGAGATGCCTCGAGATGCTTCAGACATCTAGCTATCAGCCCGAGATGCAGCTTAATGCCAAGAGCAGCAGAGTGGAAGGGAAACGAAATCAGGACTTTGATACCATACGACATTGTAGAATTGTAAGGCTTGATTCGGACATGACTCTCCTAGTACCCAAGCTGGTTGCCAGTGGAGGGATTGTTCCCACTCAGCACCGGTGCCCTTGGTAAACACAGATCCTTGGAAAGGAGATAAGATGGAACATGGAACCTTCCAAACATCTGGATATCTGAAGACACCTAAACATTAACATGGGACACCTCAAGGACTTTGTCCCCTGATGCACAAAAGACATCCAGACAACTTTGACTATTGATGTTTACTATGGTCTTCCTGTTTAATATCCTCACCTTCTTTCCAGTCCTATTTTAAAAAGTTCACTTCTCTTTGTCCTCTACAGATAGCCTTTCACCCTCTGTCTGCTTGTACCCAGACACAGTAAATCCCACACTACGTTGCCTTTATCCAAGCCTGGTGATCTCAGCTGGTCTCTGCTTTATGCCATTCCTTACAGCAATCACTTAATATCTTTTCTACTAAAGCTGGTTAAAAGTGTATTTCTATAACTTGCATCAGAAAATACCCTGTTGTGTGTGTGGGTCTGTGCTTGGAGCTCTTATTAAAAGGGGTTGCCTAAGATGGATATGCAAATTTAAACTACTGAGAGCCACAGTGACAAAGCTGGACCTATCTGCCTTTATTTCCATTCTAGAGAGCAGGAATTTATTTCTCTACAGATAGAAGTTTTCCCTTTTCTTTTAGTTTAAATAAAAATAGCTCTGCTTTAATGCATATTGATAAAATATGGAAAATAAATGTATTTCTCCTTTAGGGAAAACCTTCATATTCAAACATCCTCAGAACTACACAAAGAAACACCAAGTGCCTGAACTCCCTATGCATAATTTGGTGGAACACAAGCAAAAGCAGAGACCAGAGCACCTCATGCCTCCTTCAGATGCAGAATTCCACAGCCTTGGGCAGAGCCCTGGAGCAACTGCACTCACCCTCTGCTCATGCACTTGACTATGCCTGACCGCTTCCCTTCTGGTGACTACTAAGCCTGTCCCCTGGCTCTAAGGCTGGATCTCTTACTTTCCACCAGTGCTGCCCTTTCTGATTTCAAACACCTCCATAAACTTATAAATCAACTCTGCAGAAGAGGGCTGGCAGGCCTGGCTTTGGACTGTTGACTCTGGAAAAGTGAGCTTGCTTTGCTATAGAGTAAAGCCCATCAAAACTAATGACATGTTCAATCTTCCAGCAAAGACACAACTCAAGTAGTGAATGGCTCTGAACCAGGACCGCAAGTTCAGTGCAGCAAGACAGAAACATAGGAAAGGAAAATGTTATATAGATTAATCATGGACACCAATAAAAACAAACACAGAAAACTGGGAAGGGTGTTGAAACAACCATACCAAACTGAGACCAATCCATTCCGTAAATATTGACTGAGTGCCCACTGCCCCTGGGCCAGCATTACCACCTCCTGCTACAGGACAAACTGGGTTGTTTTGTTTTCAGAAAATTCTCAGCCTTTCTAGAGCATACACACAATAAAATAAAGAATTCAGGATGTGGGAATTGGGGGTGAGAGGGCTGCACCCCAGCACAATAAATTCCACACCACGTTACCTTTGTACGAGCCTGGTGATCTCACTTGTGCAAGCCAGTTAGTCAGGAATTCTCAGTGTGAATATATAGGTAGGGTACTTGTGACACAGGCAGAAGGCCGGCAAACAGGAAGGGCAAGGTAGGCAGGAAGGCAGGCTGGCGTGAAGGGCAGGCGGGCTAATTTGACCTGTTCTTAGAGTTTGACCTTCCTCATGTAGAACATGGGTTTTGGTTGGTAGTGGTTTTTTTGTTTTGTTTTGTTTTGTTTTTCTGAAGCAACGAGGTAATATAACTAGATTTGTAATTTCATCTTAGAAAAGTACCAATATGGAAAAAAGTTCATTATATTAACAAAGTGGTTCTGGTTGCATGCCAACTCTGATTAAAAAATGTAAACAAACTCTTTAAACAATACTTAATTAAAGAACTGTCTTCATCTTGGGGAAGCAAGTTTGTGAGTGACTTTTTTCCCTCTACATTTTGGATTTTCTATATGCTTATGAACATGTATTACCTCACGAAATTTTTTTTTTTTAAAGAGTAGTGCGTGGGGGTGGGGGTGCAACACCGCTGGGATTCTAGGAGCTGAGCGAGAGCGGCGCGTGCTGGCAGATGGCCCTCGCTCCTGGGGAACGACAGGCCGATTCCCTGGATTGGCAGTGGCAGAGAAGCTGAGGCAAGGATGGTTTTGTGAGTCACATCACTGCTGGGGACAACTTGGAGTTAGATTTAGAGGGAAGGAAACGGAGAAGGAAAGAAGTCAAAGATGACCCAGGGGACTGGGGAGATCAGGGTTCCCCAGCAGTGAAAGGCCTCTGTCTTCTGCCCTTGGTCTCTGACATGCCAGGAACACAAATTTGATTCTCTTGCTGGGGCTCCAAACTACAATTCTTGCTTTTCTCTGTTCATACTGGCTGCCCCAGTAGGAGGAAGGCCAAGCTTTTCCTTCTTCCATGGCCCTGAGCCACCTACTCCCCAGTACCCGCCCACAGCTTGCTGCTCCCCACATTCATGAAGCCTGAGTCTGAAACTTCTGTCTCAACTCACTGGGCCTGGGGGAGCCAGGCTTGTTATCAGAAGCTCTGAAGCTCAGCCTCTTTGAGGGCAATTAAAACCCTGGTGTGGGAGACCTCTGGCACTGGACGCTTGCCCCACCTAGCAGACTTACCACAGATTTAATAGTGCGCCAGTTTCAAAAGGCCAACGGATTGCCCTGGAGCCAAGAGCAAGAGGACTCCCCCACAGTGCTGCAGCTTTGGGGGCAGCTCTCTACTCTTCCTCCCTTCCTGTTTCCTGAAGTTCCCATCTGATGAGGAAAACATGGATGTGATTAGGAGGTTTTGCTTGGGCCAAACAGTTGTCCCGGCACAAAACTGTTATGGGTGATTTAAGAAAGAAAGGCTGATCAACTGGGGATAACAAGAGCCTCAACATAATTGACCCCTGAGCTGTGTGCGTAGGGCAACACCGTTCTTCCAGGTGTTGAAATCAGCTTTCGACAGCTGCACCCAAGACACTCCTTTATGCAGCCCAGGACGCCCACTCTCAGCACATCTGATGACCTCATTGCCTCCTGGCCACAGCTGGCTACTCACCCAGTGTAACAGATGTACAAACCGGGGCACAGGGTATCTACCTGATTGTCCAGTGTCAGGGAGACTGGAGCACAGCGAGGGTGACAATCTAGGTATTAATGTTGAATTTCTTTTTTTTTTTTTATACAACTGAATGTTTCATGAGGCCTCAAGTTTGCTACTGTATAATTAGGATGAAATGAGCTCTAATTGTTTTAGGATTAAGCCCAAGACCGGCTCTCAGAGTGAAGGAAATGGGTCCATGAAACTTACTTTGACTTAGTTTTTTTTTTTTTTTTTGTCTTTTTTGAGACAGGGTCTCACTGTGCAGTTCAGGCTGGCCTTAAGCTCATTTTGTAGCTCAGGCTGGTCTCGAACTCACAACAATCCTCCTGCCTCAGCCTCCCTAGTGCTGTACTTTGACTTAGTTTTACAACCAGCTTATGGTCTGCACAAGGTAGGAGAAATTTCACCTTGGTTTTTCCGATGTCATAGATACACCTTCTATGAGACTTCAGGGTGGAGATGACTATTGGCGTTCCTGCTGGGCTGCACCTGAACCTACAATGGTGACTTTTTAGACCCCCTTGTTGGCTCCAAGTTCTTGTTTCTGAACATGGGAAGGCTGGAAAAGGAAGGGGCCAACTCATATTCCATGGGATCTTCTCAAGCAGACAGTTAACAGCACATCTGCCTGGAGTGCGGTCCTGTGCCTCCCAATGCTTTCTTGGTTCAGATTATTCAACTAGTTATTTGCGACTGACAGAGGCCCAACTTGTGCAGATGTGACTGCTTCTAAAAAAAAGTGTGTGGGAGGGCTCTAGGCAAACAAAATAGTGCCGATTGACCAACCTTCTGAGATAGGAGGGATTTAAAATTTTATTCATCCTAGTATCCTCTAATGTCATTTCTGAAGGCCAAGAATCTACCTTAATGTGTATGTTAGAGACCAAATAGTGGGGATTCAGGTGCCTGATCTGTTCCTTTCCCTAGAGTTAATTGGGTGGGATATACCACCTTTTCTGGTTTATACACTGGGCTTCCTTATCAAAATCTCAGTTTATGAAAGATTTCCAATAACTAAAAATACTAAGTTTGAAGACACTTATCTATTCACACCACCATACTTGAAGGATTAAAGAAATTGAGGCTCAAGGAGACAAAGATCACAGGCAGTGCGAGAAACACCCCAGGTCTTCCCATTATCACCTTCATGATGGGACTATAATTTTTATGTCTCTCTGCCAGGCAGCTTGAGCTACCAATGGTACATGCATGACTATCTCATGCATAACTGCATCACTTCTACCACTAGTGGCACAAGACACTCAATGGGACAGTCACAGATGTAATCACTGGTGGTTAAAGCAGGCAGGAATGTGTTAAATCCACATTCATACTGGCATCAACTGTCCTTTAATGGCAGGCAATTGACCTTGGCCTGATGAAATCTTTTGCCTTCCATACATGGAAATGACCTAATAGTTTTCAGTTTGAGATCCAACTCCCCTACCTGCACTTACCCACTTGTTAGCCTAAACTTCCCATTCATGGACTGTAGCCAATTGAACAATAGTCTTTCCAGACCCTCTTATTAACTTCACATCCCCTGCTTTTCCACACCACACAAACTGATGTCGACTTTGGTGACCCTTGTACCTGCTCAAACACCCCATAAGCCCAAGATGTAGCAGATTAAAATCAACTGAGTGCTCTAGCTACAATGGGCCCTGACTCTATGTGACTACTGATGCCAGTGAGTTCAGGGATGACCAGATATACAAGTACAAAAGAAACAGTAACATATATGTTAACATCCTCAACTGGGCTGAGATCTCCCCTGAGTTCTCCGTAGTTACATGGATATTGAAAGTCATAGACAGTCCCTATATCATTCTCTATTTCCTCTTTTGTCAAATATGGAGTACCAGGCCTATCCATACCTTCACAGAGAGTACCAATTTAAGAACAGTAAAAACTTTAGACTCATTCCCAAGCAGTGCCACTAAATCATGCTCATTTGTATAACCGAAGGGTTCTTCCCTTTACAAACCCCATTGCTGCAGTGTTTCCACAAATAGAAAGCTTGCCTAATGATTCAATCCTACACTCTATGAAAAAAAATGCATTTTTGAAACCCAACTTCTGAAAAAAAAGGGGGTGTACTTGAATAATGAAGAAAAGAGTGAAAAGACAGAAGATAAAAACTTAGAGGCAAGAACATTCTTGGTGGTTTTTCTAAAGTTGAGGCTCTAAAAGAGCATAGAAATTGCCCTGGCTTGTTCTTTTGCAAAGCAAGCATCCTTCTAAATTCACAAGTTCTGCTTACCTCTGCACTCAGTTCAGGTCAGGCTGCTCAGAGGTGGTCATCACTTGCTATTAGCATCTGCCTCAAGGAAATCTGGCATGGTACAAGAAGTCCCATAGTCCTAAAGGGCAGGGGAGGTGGAGCAGGTAGACTCTCCTGAGAATCTCCTGAGAATCCTGGACCCCCAGAGACAATCAACAGCAGCCAGAGGGCTTGGAACTTGGAAATGGGGATGACTGAGGTGGGGTAATCGACTCAGGATGACACCTCCCACCACACCCAAGCCCAGACACTATCTTCTACTCCAAAATCCTGTTGTCCAGCATCTCCAAAGCACATCCAGGGAATCCTGCTCAATTGGTTCCACGAGCTCCTTTTGTCTGGTATATCTCTGAGTCCGAGTCTAGCTCAGAAAGATCTTCTTTAAACCTGTGGGAGTCCCAGGAGAGCTAGATGTGTCAGACCCCAAGGCACTGACACCATGAGGTGGCTTAAACTGCAATAAAACTAAGTTCTCTGATATTTTCTTCTTCATTCTCTTCTCTTTTGTCTTGCACAAACAGAACAGGCTCTCCATGTGACCTACTTTCCTTTTCTTTGTGATTATGCAGAACTCACAGAGCTTTTTCTCCAGCCTGACTAAGATTTTCAGTGACATGCTTTTCATCTTTTGGAAAAGAAGAGTCTGCATCTGCCTGCCAGAACTCATAAGTCTGGGAGAAATGACCGATGAGGACAGATGAACTACAAAAATTTCACTTGGGCACTATAGGAGACTTTGAGCAAATACAAGAAAAAATAAATAAATAAAATCCAGATCTCAGCCTTTGGAAGCAATTTGTATTTAGTCTGAAAGTTTTCATCAACAAGAATAAAGATGCTATTGATGAGCTAAGTGCCTCTAAAATGGCTCAAATCAGCCCAAGACCAATGACTGCAGACACTGTGGCCGGGACTGGACTCCTGCCCCAGTCCCAAGCCCGCTCACGCACTTCAGAAGTCTGCATTCTACATTAAAAATTAATTGATTTCCTCCAACTCTTCAGTGATTCAGAACACAACAGGGTTTTAAAGGATTGGGAGAAATGACTTAAAAATAAAAGCTAAGCACCTAGCTCGGGCAGAAGTCCAGCTCTTCTAGTCAAAATTAAGTTGGTATTGACTTTTTTCCATTCGGCGGCTGTGTACTTCTTAACGTTTGATCAGTTGTCCTTTCCTGAAACTAAAGCTCCAAATTACAAGTGGTAATTAGGAAATATTTGATTGGTGATTTTAGAAATGTCACTGCTGCCCAGAAACCGTGGCTTGATCCAAAGCTTCTCTTTTTGATTGCAGCGAGCTAAAACACAGCCTGCTAAAGGTTTGCCAGGCCAATTGCTCAAAGGAAACAGAGTTGCAGCACTGGGGTCCCACTGCATTTGCTTCTATCCGGGTTAGTGCAGCTTCATGCCACATTCAGGCTGTCTGGTCAGCACTGACTTCAACACTAAGCCCCACCGGGCCGAAAAATCACCGAAGCAGCCACTCAGCATGCGCTTGCCCTCGGCTCCATCAGACGCCCATCTCCAGCTTCCTGAGCATCGCATCCCATTTAAACTTAATTCCATCCTCACTGCTGATAAGTAGTTTGATTCATTCGCTTGTTCATCCTGAAAGCGTTTACTGATACCTGGGGGAGCTGGAAAGCACTGTGGTCAGCTCAGCCACACAAAAGGAACAAAGCAGAAAATGTCCCTACCTTGAGGGAATTTCCAAAAATGAAGATACAGACAAATGTGTCAGTGCAGCAGGGAAAACAGAGGGTGTTCAGGTCTGTTCTGCCTCTGTCTTCCCCACTGCCTGTGTGATATCACTCCAGTCCTCTGTCCTGGTCCCTGCTCAGTGCTGCAGTAATCTCTGGGGCAACTGTGTCAAGAGGTGGGGAGAACTGAAGAGTTGCTCTGCTGTACCCTTTAAGTTGGCATCAATGCAACCTCAGCACTGCTGGTCAGAGCTCTGACTTGTCTACATCAGTCTAGTTCCTTCAGCAGCAATGATAGTACTGCCCTGACCCTTGAATTGATGACCACTGTGTGCTGTGTGTTGCCTGCTGGTTGCCACTTCCTTGATTTCCATTAGCCTTTGGAGATGGGTGGCAACTGTTTCCATGAGCCATGTGTGCTAGCTCTAGGTTCCTTTGATATGAAATACCTTGCAGAAAGCCCTGCCCCCAGGTCCTGTTCTGAGCAGCTGGTCCTGCCCATCCCCATCCTCTTGAATAAGGGTTCCTAGTATCAGACACATTTGGGAATTGCTATTACAAAGCCTTACTAGATCACCATTCCTGTGGAAGTCTCTGAAAGGTACTGTGCCTACAAAAGCTATTAAGGTTTAAACCAGGATTTCTGAAACTTACTTAACCATGAAACTGTGTTGGTATTTTTTTTTTTAATATTCATCTATTAGCATTCATTAGAGGGTACATCTGGATTTTACATCTTGGCAAATAATACTATTTTTAAAATCTTTTATTTACTCATTTATGTATTTGGTACAGGGTCTTGATATGCAGCTCAGACCCATAGTGATCCTCCTGTCTCAGCCTCCCCAGAGCTGGGATTACAGGCATGTGGCACCATACCCAGTCTCAGTGGCTGGCTTAGCATGCAGTACTAGGGATCCAACTCAGATCTTTGTGCTTGCCAGGCAGACCTTAGACCACCGAGCTAGCTCTCCAGCCCTGGCAAATAATACTATTAATGAAGTTTTTGTGTGCTTGTTTTCTAAGTATAAAGAAGTACTCAGCCCAAACCAAGCACTTCCTCACTACTAGATTCACATTCAAAGTCTCCGTCCTCTGTGGTTGTCTCTTTCTACCCAAGGACTGAAAGGCAAGTGGTGAACTCACTTTCCCTTGGGCACACAGCACACTGTCGACAAGCCACCCCGCAGTGCATTACATCACAGCGTTGCCTCCCTACTTTTGGGATGCACCTATGCTCGCTCCGAGACTGCTTGGTGACAGCTAACTGCATCTCAGCTCAGGCTACGCAGCTTTCTCACACCCTCTATTCCTTTTTTTTCCACAATAAACATCTTTTTTATTTTCTATTAATTTTAATGAGAAAGAAACAGCAATGAGATAGTTTCAAAACAGGTTATCAGGACAGTTACCATAATTAATACATAGCATATTGTCTTCATAATAGTCAGTCAGAGGACAAGATGCAGACATGATATCATGTCTAAACAATATTAGTACAGACCTTTCTTCTCATTGAACTAAGAGAAAGTAGCTGTATATCTGTCCTATTTTTTTTGTGTATATATATATATATATATATACATATATATATATTGCTACAAAATGGTCCTTCATTTATATCCCCTTTTTTGTTTAGTTTTGTCAGAGATGGGTGTTTCATTGCCATTCAAATATTGTAGGTGCTTGAACTCAGCAAAATAATCCAATATAGTCCAGTAGCCCATAATAGTAGTGGGCTATCAGCAGAACTGGCAATTGTCAGAAGTTGTTGATTTGAGTCTTTTATAGCTCAACATATTAATGTAGCTTTACTGTTTATACCTCATGGTTATACTTTTCTGCTGGATGGTTAAGATCACATCAAAGCAAGACCTATATAACTAAAATGTAACTTTCTTCAGGCTTCAGTTTTCAGGGAATAGGATAGGAAGAAGGGGGCAAAAGAAAGAATTTGTGATAAATTAGATTACATCTTTAAAACCCTTCAGTTCAAAAGGACAAGAAGTCCTTTCCCAGTTGTAGCTTTCAGATGCAGGGGTGGAGGCTGAGGTTGCAAACTGGAGGGATGTGTGGGCGCGACCTGCATCCGTGGAGATGTAGGCTGCCTCCACTCTCGCCCTGTCATAATCTGGTCACCAGCAGCAGCATGGCACGCAGGCCAGTGATCCTTAGGCACGGCAGCAGGGACAAGGGGTTGGGTGTGCTTAGCAAAGAGGCATTAGGATCGTGAGCCATCAGTGACCAGCCAAAGAAAAACGGCTCAGTCCGCCCTCTTCCTTGGGTAGTTCTGAAGAAATGGTGGGCCATTCTTCCGAAATGGTGGCTGCGGGATACGGGATGAAACATGAGGAGAGGCGGAACCAGCCAGAACGTGGCTCTGAGAAGGCGTGATGCGGGCACCCTGACAGGGGCTGGTATGCTTCCACAGGGAGATGAAGGTTCTTGGGGCAGAAGCAAAGGGCCTTTCTACCATCAGGCTGCATAACATTCCTAAAGACCACGGAGAAGGTTGTGTTTGTTGTTTGAATCTTTAATATCTACAGAAGCTTTAGCTTGAGCTTGCCCTCTCCTGTGAGGCAAAGTATTCAAAAGATTCCAAGAGAACTGTTGGACATCATGTCTAGAGGGAGAGAGAAGGAAAACCTATGACCTTGATCCTCAGGGCTTATTGCCTGCCCTTGAAATCTGAAGGTTTGAGAGTTAAAAATAAAGGTGAGGGAGGTGGGGGTGGTGGTGGAAGAAAACAACAAGAAATTGCACTCAGTCTGTACAACAGAACCATCGCTCAGAGACCCCAAATCATTTTTGAGTATTAAAAAAGGGAAGAATTTCCTTTCCTTTTAATATTCAAAAGTCATTTTTTTTAAAAAAGAGATCAGAGTCGTGTTTTACTATTTTGTCATAAGAGAAGTGACTATCAGGCGGGTCCTGGAAGTGGACAGCATGGTGGTGGAGGGGAGCGTGGCGAGGGGCTCACGCTTTCCTCCCAAGCACTGGGGGCAGCAGGCACATCTGTTTGCTCTTCCAAGGCCAAACTACCCACCCACCTGCGTGTAAACGGGCTTGCCTGTTTTGATGCTATTGGTCAACCAGAGCCTGAGGTCACCACACTTGAGATTCAAGTTTTCGCTATGATTGGTTCCATATGGATATCATGTTTCATTTTGTTTTAATCAGAGAACTGCTTCTTTTCCTCTCTTTTAAAATTCTTTGATAACTGCAGGCAGGTGGCCATTCCAACTTGGAGTCAGGTACCCAGCTTGGACATGCCTGCTTACACCCTCACTTGAGGTGCAGGGCCTCTTGGCTGGCTGCCGGGTATGTCACAGAGGATTGGTGTCTTGTTGCTGACTTGATATCTGCATGAGGGTAAGGAGGTATGAGCGTTTCCTAACTTTCCTCCTTCTGTAATCACTTTTTCTTTCTTAGTCTCCACTTCTCACAATTTCCTTATTCCTAACTTCAAGTTATATTTAAGGACACATACATGTCATTAAAATTTATATGAAGAACTTGCCCAAGTGGTCTTTTCCTTCTGAGTTCTTGCCTTACTGAGCAGCTTATAAACATTATTTGCCTTTTGTGGTCAGTTGTTGTTTTGTTGAAGTCCGTGAGTTTCTCTGTTTCTTTTGAGTCTGTTCTAATCAAGAAACCACATGGCCATTAAGGGCAGAGCATGGTGGCTGCAGGAGGCAGCATGTGGCAAGCCGGGGACGGGCCAGGGAGAAGTTGTCCTTAGCAAGCACGTCAGCCAGACAGCCCGATGCCAGAGCCTGCCAGGACTACAGCTCTGGGGATGAGGCGCTCGATGGGCAGGAGCCTGAGGGAATGATGGTTCCAGCTTCAAAGGGCTGCACTCAGAAGGCCCAGCCTCCAAGAGATGGATAATGACATCTTCGTTCCTGCCCACACATTCTAGTAGCTCTTGTTGGGACAAAAAAGACAGTGCTGTTTTTAAATACCCCCCTAAGCACTTTGAAAATGTCACAATCTTAATTACCCACTCTACTGAGCTCCACCTTGATTTCAAGTCAAATTATTCCCGGTTTGTTGACTGTGGAGAGGAAGTGTGTGGTGGGAGTGGGGGGACAGGAGAAGGGCTGAGAGGGGTCTACAGATACAAATGGCAGGCTGAATTTGAACAGCTGGTGGGAATACTCCAGCTGGGGAGGGAACTAGAGAGAGCGGATCTAAGATGGATGGGGTTGAGCCGGGCGTGGTGGCGCAGGCCTTTAATCCCAGCACTGGGAGGATGAGGCAGGAGGATTGTTGTGAGTTCGAGACCAACCTGAGCTACAAAGTGAGCTTAAGGCCAGCCTGAACTGCATAGTGAGAACCTGTCTCGAAAAAAAAAGAAAAATGATGGATGGGGTTGCTCTTCCAAGAAGCAGCACCTGTTTAGTTCCTACAGTAAGAATTTGTTTTGGTCAAATAAATGTTGGCAAGAAATCACAACCTTCAAACATTGTGGGTACAGGAGGAGGGTATGTAATATGATGCAACCACTGTGGAATAGTTTGATAATTCTTCATGAAATTAAATATAATTACTCTATAATATAGAAATTCCACTCTGGAGGTCCGTACCCAAAAGCATAGAAAACAAGTGCATAAACAAAAACTTGTATACCAAAGTCCATGGCAGCAATATTCACAATGGGCAAGAGTGAGAAACAAACCAAATAACCATCAACTGAATAGATAAATAAAATATGGCACATCCATATAGTAGAATGTTATTCAATCATTAAAAGAACATAGGTACATTCTGAAAATATTAAATACTAAGTAAAAGAAACCAGAGACAAAGGGCCAGTGTGGCCTGATTTCTACTGATATGAAATCCTTATAAATGAAGAGCAAATTGGCAGTTTTCAGGGATTGCACAGAGGGGAAATAGTAAACGACTGGTTAATGGGTGAGATTTCCTTTGGGGATGATAAAATGTTCTAGAAACATAACACAATTACTTTCTCATTGCTGGAACAAAATGCCCAAAACTTATAAATTAAGAGAAGAAAGACTTAATTTTTGGCTCATGGTTTGTAGAGGTATCAGTACACGTTTAGCTGGTTCCTAGGCAAGGCACATGGCAGGGGGTGCGTAGCAGAGGAGAAAGAGCTTCTGACATGGCAGGCAAAAGCAGTGAGCCATCAAGGGAGAAGGATATCTATATCCGAATCTATATCCATATCCATATCCATATCCATATTCTATCTGTATCTCCTCTTTCAGGTCATGCCCACTGTGACCCCTTCCAACTAGGCTTCCAATCCCAACATTACAGCCAGCTACAAACCCCTCAGTGGGCCAATCCAATATCACACATCCTGATCCAATCATCTCTCACTATCCCCACCTATAAGCACATGAAGCTTTCAGGAACTATCTAGATATATTCCACAACATTTTGCATCTGGCCCCCAAAAGATTTATGAGCATATCCTTATGCAAAATGCATTTAGCCCATCTCTAAAGAGTTGCCCAAGTTGTAATCACTTCTTTGCTTGTTTCAGCAGTACATATACAAAGTGATAACAGTTTTAGCATTGTGAAAATGTCTAAGTCCAAACTCTCTTTTTTTATTTTTTAATTTTTATTTATTTATTTTTCCAAACTCTCTTCTGAGATTTAAGGCAAACTCTTATCTGCTAACTGCTATAGAGCTGAAAAGAAAATGAAACACTTCCAACACATAATGGGACATTCCAAAAGGTAGAGATAGGGAATGGAAAAGAATGGGACCAAAGCAAGACCAAAATCCATCCGGGTGCCAGGCATGATGGCACATGCCTGTAATCCCAGTACTTGGGAGGCTGAGGCAGGAGGATTGCTGCATGTTTAAGGCAAGCCTGGACTACACAGTGAGTTCAAGCCCAGTCTGGACTACATAGTTGAGAACTGTCCTAAACAAGCAAACAAACCAATCCAACCAACCGAACAAAAAATCCAAAATCCACTAGGGTAAACATTAAATCCAATAGCTCAATGCTTAGCACCTGGGGCAATTTGTGTCAAGATATGAATGCCAGAGGGCTTGAGTGGCCTC
This sequence comes from Ctenomys sociabilis, assembly GCA_004027165.1. NCBI lineage: Eukaryota > Metazoa > Chordata > Mammalia > Rodentia > Ctenomyidae > Ctenomys > Ctenomys sociabilis. Next base: position 108,564 of record PVKA01000799.1, on the reverse strand, counting down.
ATCCCTATGGGTACTGCTGGTGGCTGTAGCCCTCATTACCTCTCTTGGGCCAGCTTTGCTCACTCTGAGGCTTTTTTCAGGAATCCACGTTCCTGGATTCTGCAGCCTTCTGAGGGCTCTAGCATTCACATCAACAGCTTCACACACTGTCTCTCAAGGGCACACTGCGTGGTCTACCAGGCCTTCACCTAAAATTTAGGTGCAAGCCTTCCTGGCCCTAAAACTCTTACATTCTGCATGCACATAAAACCAGCACCATGCACATGATTCCAAGGTCTGCTGCCAGCAGGAGCAGTAGCTCAGCCTCCTTCTCATACGGCTACAGGGTTTCAGTGCTTGGATTGCTAAGCATTGTAGACCCAATCCAGAGAATGAACTCCCTAGGCCATAGTTATTGTGGAATGTGGAGCCTTGGGGCTTTCTTCTTAAATAAAGCCACCTTTGCTATTTTGGGACTGCAACAGGCCTCTGCTGATTCTTGTGATGCCCTTGTGCCATCTTTTCTATTGCCTTGTTCCAAAAGGGCTTAGCTTTTTAATGCTAATCTGTCCAGTGAGAAAATGTTTTGCTCAGTTCCATCTTTGTAGGCCCCAACTTCACTGGAGTTTTTTTCAGGTCAAACTCAAAACTTTTAAAATCATTCTGCTAGGCAATTTGTTCTTGATTCTTTAGGTGGAATTAGCTAAAAGTCCCCAGCAGCAGCCATGTCACTACCTCAATATCAGACTGCCTTGAAGTTCCTTCGGCAAGGTTAATCTATTTCCCCTAATCTCAGTCTCCCACAATGTCACTGGCATCTGCAAAATGCAGACAAATTTTCTGCCTATCCATAGCACACATGGCTTGCAATCCAACTGCCAATGCAATCTTTGCTCTTAACTGAAGCTTCCCGAGTCTGTTCTTTCTTGGCTGGATTTCTGTCGCATTTTGGTCTTCCAAGTTCTCAACAGAGTCTGCCATCAAGCCGAGTTCATAGCATTTCAGGGATGCTTCTCTAGCCAGTATCTCCAAGCCTTTCCAGATTCTTCCCACAAGCCAGTGTGAAAGGCTTCTGCAGTGCCTGGTCAAGTACAGGTATAGCAGCCACTCCATTCTCAGTACTGAACCCCGATCTTATCACTTTCTCATTGCTGGGATAAACCACCCAGTACCTACAAGTTAAAGAGGGAAGTTTTATTTTGGTTTATACTTTGTAAAGATTTTAGTCCATATTCAGCTGGTTCCACAGCAGGGCAGCAGGGCGGAGCAGCATGGCAGGAAAAAAAGAGTTCATGGCATGGCTGACAGGAAGCACTGAGCCATCAAGAAAGGCGGAAGGAGGCACAGACAGACCTTTCGGCCCACGCCCACTGCTTCCTGGCAGGCTTCATCTTCCCGTAGCCCATCAAGTGAACAAATTCAGTATCACAAATGCATGATCCAGTCATCTCCCCAAAAGCTCCACCTGTGAGTGCAGGTAGCTCTGGGGGACATCTCTATATAAGACATAAAAAAGTGATACCAGCAACACTTGCAAAACAATGTGAAATTACTTAATGCCACTGAATTGTACACTTTAAAATGCTTAAAATAACAAATTTCATGCTTTATGCGTTTTACCACATGTGGACACAAAAGCATTAGTCTTGGCCAATTATATCTACTCTACCTCCAGGCCCTCCTTTTTCTGTGCCCTGCTGCTAGTGTTGACTTCTAATACTTTCGCCCATGCCCTGGGCTTCTTAGACTCTATATACTTAGTCTAGATGTTGTGCATTGATTTCCTGCGGTCAGGTCTGCATATGATGCCAGGGTGAGTCTGGCCCCATTCTCAACACTCCAATTACAGGGGCTTCATCTGATGGCATTGATGTAACACACAACCAAGAGAATGTGGTCATCAATATAATAAGATGGTCTTTACAAAGATATAACTAGATGTATTCCATTACTCTTTCTCTGTTCATGACTTTAAAAACTAAAGCTTATTAAGTTCTAGAAGAACCATTCAGAACCTCTGTTGGAATAATAATGGACCATGGTGCTTCAGCACAGTTGCTACAATTTTTCAGTTATCTGTTGGTGCCATGAAAGATTTTTAAGGAGTTAACTAATTTCTGTCATTTCCAGAAAGCAAAAAACACTGCACATTAAATAGTGGATTCTAAGTACTTAAGTAGGATTTCTCCTATAATATCTAACCAAATGGTGTGAGATTTGGTCTGTACGTAGAGAAATGGTCATTGAGGTCTGGTATACACAGAATCCCATTAGTAGACACCTGTCAATCTAGAAATCTAAACTTCTGAGTCTGGAGTTTTCACAAGGTCTCTTGGGCTGCTGCACCTGACTCTTTAATGTCTTCTTAAAAGCCTACCATGGGGCCAGCAAGATAGCTCAGTGGACTGAGTACAAGGACCAGGGCAAACCACTCCAGTGCCATCCTAGGGCACAATGAGTGGGCCACTGAAACAGGGTGCCGCGGGGCATGCCTGTAAGCCCAGCACTGTGGAGGGTGAAAACAAGAGGATCACTACAAGTCTGAGCTGCATAGTGAGACCCTCTACCAAATCCATGAAAAGTAAATATTTTTAAAAAGCCTCCTATGACAAAGTCTAAGTTCTTGAGGTGAAGCCCTTCTCCCTCCCCAGAGCTGTGGACCCCAGTGTGGGGTTCTTCCTGCTTAAAACTGTTCCCTGTAGCAATGTAAGGGTGAATGCTCCCGGGAAGGCTCATGCCCTTGGTTCTCCTGTTTTCCTTTCTGACATTCTTCAGGCAAATTTCAACATAATATTTGTGGCTCTCTTTGGGATACTTAAGGTGGCATGTTCTGTCATTCCTTCCCACTAACATGTGCGGGGCTGCATAAAAATATGGATTTTAGATATGGGCCCCTGTTGGATTTCTAAGGATATCAACATTCTCCTAATTATTTGATTCTTGGTCCCATCTTTATTTTTTCCCCAGCCTTTACCCCTAAGACTCTCAGAACCTTTGCTCTTTGTTGTTCCCACCCTATGTGGAAAAGTCTGACTCATTTTTTATCCTGCAATCAGTCACCAGACCAGCAGCCCAGACTAAAGCCCCACTGTGTGGCAGTTTTTCCATTTCAGTAGCTTATCATTGTGGTTGCTTTCCCATATTACCTTCTAAACTAAGGACCTACAAGATCATATCTGAATTTTCGGTCCTGGTACTCAAGCCTGTTCACAGTCTTGTCATCCCTGGGCCCTAAGAGCAACCTTGCAGCCCCAGGCCCACCCCCTACTGTTCACCCTACCTGCACAGAGGACACACATGCCCCAGAGTTTCTGCTCAGCCTGACTCCTGGAATGCCCTTCCACCCTCCTCTACTGTGTTGTTCACTCTACCACTGTGTGTTGCAGCTTCCCTGTGCTGTGGCTGATCTAAGTGCTTGGGATACATGAATACACAAAACACACAACACACTGTTCTCAGGACACCTCCCTGGGATGCCACACTGCTCTATAATCAGATACATCCCATTCTGTCCCACTTGCCTCTGTCCTAGTTTTGTTCAAGGTCTTCATGACAGCCCTGGCCATGCTCGGCAGTGGCACCCTTATTTTAACTGTTTGAAGCATTTACTTCTTGTCATTAGAATGCCTTACATCATTCCCTGATCATAGCTGCAGGCCTGTTTCATGATATTCCTGGAATGATTTCCTGCCAGGTACTGGCTTGGGTCATTGTTGTTCAGTGGACCTAGGGTGTTGGCTGCTCATCTCCTAGGAATCATGCTAAGCGCACAAGAACTATAAATATATCTTGTGAGGTGATTATACCGGAAGTCATCCTAAGTGTCCCAACCCATCAGGGCTTCAATCACTAGGACAAAGCTCCCTTGTCAGCTCCTTTAAAGAGATGCCAGCAAATACCAGCCCCTTTTTCTGCCTACTGTGCATGGCAAACATACTCAAGCTTCTCCAGCTCTATCAGCAGTGCCCACCTCCCTTCATTGGTGCTCACCCAATCCCCCACCTGCGGCCTCTACCATCTCCATTGTCATTATTTCTGGGTGCCTATGAGGGAGCAGTGTGAGCCAGCTGAGGCAGAGCACATGCACTATGGCCACCCTACTCATATTATGGTGTGTATTAAAAGATGCTCTTGAGGTGCTCTTCAAATGCAGAGACCTTGAGTTCAAGGGAGCTGTGAGCCACACCCTTTGGGCAATTAATATGGTACTCACTCATTTTCTTGATCAGCTTTTACTTTCAGGCATTTGGCAAACCACAATGATATACTTCCTGCCCTCATCAAACTTAGCCTATTACTAGTTCTTCTTCTTTTTTTTTTTAACAGTTGAATTCTTTTCTGTTCTATTTTTTATTTTATTGAAGTACAAATGTCAATGAGACAGTTTTAAGACACTTTAACAGGACGGATTCAATAAATTAATACGCTGCAAACTGTTTTCATACTGCTTTAGTATCGTACAAGGTACATACATGATATTATACTTACAGACATTATTATAGCAGATGTCTCTTATCAGTAAATTAAGAGTGTAGCTGTTTACATATCATATTTTTTATACCTGAATTATATCAAAGATTCAATAATTAATACTTTCTACCTTGTTACTTTCCTAGTGGTGTCCATAGCACTAGCTCTAAGAAGTCCCTTACCAAGGGTTTCTGTCTTTTGGTGGTAATGAGGATTGAACCTGGAGGCCTACAAGGGCTGAAGGGCCCTACAACTGAGCTACATTCTCAGCCCTTTTTATTCCTTGGGATGAGGCTGCATTGTGCAAGCTGGCCTTGAACCTGCCTGCCTCAGCCTCCTGAGTGGCTGAGATTACAGCCACGTGCCATCCACAACCTATCCAATTACAGCAAAGAGACATCAGGTTTGTTTAATTGGTATTTCCCAAACCACACTGCCCGTCCCCTTTGGAGAATCACCTATCAACATTCTATAGTCACAAGTTAGACTTCAGACTCCAGAGAGAAGCCAGCAAATAGGGCTACAGCAGAGCTTTGGATGAAGGAATGGTCTTCTCATTTCATATCAGGACACTCTGAACCCTGGATCTCTTCCAGGAACCTCGCGCATGTGCACCAACCTCTGTGCAAAGGCATCCTTTATTACACACCTGTGTGCCAAGCAGCGTAGCTGCTTCACCGCGCTCTGCTCAGCTGGCTCACACTGCTCCTTTGCAGACACCCAGAAATAACGACACTGGAGATGACTGAGGAGGAAGGTGCAGCAGTGGGTGGGCACAGACAAAGGGAGGTGGGCGTGCAGATGAGCTGCGCTGCATGGGGGTGCTCACGGCTGGCGGGTTCTGAGAGCCTTGCTAATGGGATTAAAACTGGGGCAATGCTAATGGCTCATCCGGGTGGGCACCTGTTGGAAGCTGAAGAAGAAGAGGAGGAGGAGGAGGAAGAAAAAGAGTAGGAAGGAGGAAGGAGTGGTGTTCAGTCAGGCAGGCCCAGGAACACTCTGTAACGAGGCAAGGTGGGAGGCGGAGGGGAGCAGCGGTGCTATCTTATGTTTGCCTCCTCCCTCATTTTGCTTTGAGGATGGGCCACATGATGGGAGGAAGTTGCCATATTTGGAAGGGGACACAGGGGTCCACATGGCCTGCATGCTCCACCCTTCTATCACCTCTGGGAAGGAGCTGGTTAAGATAACAAGGAAAGAAGAGAGGGAGAAAGGGAGGGAAGAAGAGAGGAGAAAGGAAGGGAGCAGAGAGGACAGCCTGTAAGAGAAGGCAAGCGGATCTAAGATGACCCACACCCCAGGACTGTATCAGACAGGCCTTCTCAGGGCTGTAGTGTGGAGATAAAGCCCAGGGCCCACAGCCCTCCCACTGCATCCCTCCTCTCTTTTGAGTTTTGAATTTTTTATAGTACTGGGGGTTGAGCCCAGGGCCTACACACCAACATACACTCCTGGCTCTTTTTTTTTTCTTTATATTTTAAAATTTTGAGACAGGGTCCTGCTAATTTGGTAAATTGCCTAGTGGGTTGAATCGTCCTGTCTCAGCCTCCCAAAGTGCTGGGAATATAGGGCTGTACTGCTATGCTCAGCCCCCTGTTTCTCTCAGACCTCTCAGCCTAGCAGTTGGACCCACAGGAATGAGCCTCTTTCCCAGGAGCAGCTCAGACTGCCCTGGCCAGTCCCTTCTAGGTCTGCATGAGCCCCTGCAGCAGGGCTGGGAGGCTGCTGACCAATGGGGATCTCTGTGTTAGAATGACTTCAGTTGTGATCTTTCTGGGTGGCTGGCACCGCTTAAGGAGGGCAGCCTTCCAAGGTGCTTTGAATCATTCATGGATTGAACAAAGTTTGTGGAGCCCCTATTAAGGGTCAGGCTCAGAGAAGATACATAACACACCCGAGTTCAGGCCCAGGTCCTCAGAAGCTCCAATCCAGCGAGGCAGGGCAGGGGTGGCAGCCTCCCAGAGAGGCCCTGCGATGGTCTGAGGGAGTTGCCTGCTGCCCATGGGACAGGGACACAACAGATGGGATGGAGCTGCTGTGGGCAGAAGGGGCCGAACATGTGGAATGAATTAGGGAGACAGACAGGAGCTGGAATTCACAGTGCAATAAAAGCAAGAGCTAATTCACCCTCAGAAGCCAGAGCACTTCATAAGGTGAGAGGTTGGGCTGAGAAGTTCCGTGGAGTCCCCTCCTGACCTGCAGCGGATAAGAGCACAGCAGTCGCAGGCCCAGCTGCTGCCTTTGGGGAGGGGAGGGGACACTGTGTGCAGGTACACACACACACACACAGCCCGGACAGGGCAATGCTACAAAATCTTTCTCTTTTTTTTTGTTTTTTTGGCAGAACCAGGGATTGAACTCAGGCCCTTGTGCTTGCCAGGGAAGCTCTTATTCCACTGAGCCATCTCCCCAGCCCCCAATGCTACAAAATTATGAAGACCAGCATCATCCTCTCTTGTAAGGGGACCCTTTCTGAAGGATGTGCCGAACGGCTTGCGAGTGTCCCAGCAGCCACAGAGCTGTAAGGGGCCCAGGTGCTTTCCTCCACATACTCCCTATACCTGGTAACCTACTGGCCCTGGCCCACTCGATTCAATGCAAAATAAAATTCTAAAATACTTTCAGTGGTGATTTCATTTCCCTTCCTCTGTTTGCTGAATTAACTGCATTATCTGTTGCACTGAGGGCTCCTGGGGGCCTGACCTAGGAACGCATGCGTCTCGTGTGCCTTTACAGGGCTGACGTGAAGGGAAGGGTGCGCTTCTGTCTGTGAAGCACCAGCAGTGCCCAGCAGTACCATGGCGCTCAGACAAGGTGTCCCCAGGCCGCCTCTGCAAGTGGACGGGCTGTTGTCCTGAAGGCCTCCGCTGCTCCTGCCCTACTTCTCGTGTGTGGTTCCTTTGCTGGCCCCATAGGGTGCCTAATATCCTCCTACAACATTCTTTTTCTGTGCCAAGTATCCAGAGGGTGTCTGTCACTCTAGGGGACGCCAGAGTTCTCCAGGGCTGAGTGTGCCACAAGCCTCACTGTGGACACAGGACTCCCTGCTCTCCAAAGGCATGGCTGACTGACACTGTTAGGAGGTCTTCCCAAGCTTCCTTGTGCCTTTCCTTTATTTAATCATTTAAATCACTGTTTGGCATGCACTAGGGATATGGTGATAAACCAGACACAGTCCTTTCCTCAAAAGGGAGAAGGCCTTCGGGTCTCCTCAGTGTGTACAATGGGCCATTAGAAAACATCCTGAGGTTCTCTAACCCCACTTGTGTACCAGGCCTCACTCCCAAGGGGACTCCGGGGTCAGACAAACTGCAGGACCCAGAGGCAGCAGCCTGCTGTGCTCTCCAGGAATCCACCCCTCTGAGCAGCTGTCTCTGTCCTCCATCACACCCAGCCTTTCGTGTGTCCCATTCCCATAAAGTCCAGGATGTTTTGGGAAGTCTAAAGTGCACACTGTATCATATCAGCAGCCAGCAACATTTCAGGCCTTCTTAAGAAAAGCTAAAGACAAGGCTGGGTAAAGAGATACAAAATGATCAACATATATATATTTCCAGTTGCCCCAGTGAATGTAGTTGTTATGTGGTATGTACACTAATTAGAAAAAAGAAACCTGAAGACAAGGTCTTTGGTAGCCAATACCTAGAGCCAAAAGCTACTGACCTTGACTCTTGGGGGTCTTCCTGTCACTGTGGGCATTGTATAGAGCTGCATCTAACTCTTGAGGGCAGTAATTCACAGCCTCCAGCCAGGCCCTTGGCCTGGGCTCCTGTCTTTGCCACGTGGCACAGCCAGGCTATCTGTGGATATCTGCCACTTAGAAGCTAGGATTCCATTGCACTGAGAGACGGGCAAATTGTTTCTGGAAATGGGGTCATGTCTTCCTTCCCAATGGACCTATGCCATGAGGTCCACTTGCTTAGAAGGAACAAAACCTGGTAGTATGTGTTTGTTAGACTCAAAACATGTAACCCACCACCTAAAGACAAAAAAAAAAAAGATTTCCGTAGCTAAAGTCTGGGTGCCTTTTGGAACACAATGTGCTCTTCAGAGGAGATGACAGCAGGGTGCTGTGGAGTGTCCGGGGAGCTCTGCTGCAGTGGCATCTGTCCAGAGGAGGGCATGCCATCAGCACTGCCTTCACACGCAGTGAGCACTCCCCGCAAATGTTGGCCCTAACAGCTGTCACAGATTTCCAAGCCCAGGAAAATTCTTCAGCCTCCAGCCATGTTTCCGTTTTGATCCCCACCCATTCTTCCTGCATTATAATTTGTCCTTTCTATAACAAAAGCAAAGAACCATCCAGAAGCAGTGGTAGAAGCAGACGCAGCTCAGAATCCAACACAAATGAGGAGCTGCTTGTCATTGAGGCCAACCAGACCACAAGTTCTAGATGTCAGTGGTTTGTCCAGAGGGTGTGCTCTGGGAAACCTGCCAAAGGCGGGCACCAGTCAGCCTGAGCTGCCACTACCCTGTCATTGACTTGGGTGCCTGTAATTTTCGAGCGGGATGACCCACATCACACAACGTCCACATCCTCCTTCATGCTTTTTATAACGTCAATGCTGAGTTTTTGCTGAACAAGCCCTCACTTATCCAAGCCTCGGTTAGTCTGTTGTATAACATATGTAGATTGGTATTTTGATTGACTCTTGAAACAAACTAAGTGTTCAAGGCGAGCTTGGTGCTGTTTTACAGAAACACTTAAGCTACCCAGTGCGAGCCCTGGCAGGGATTTCTGTGGTCGAGTAGCTTAACCTACTCATCTAACCCATGAGGAACTGAGGTCAGAAAAGGTGAGCTGTGTATCCTCCTAAGTATGAATGGACCATTCCAGAAAGAGTCATTATCAGAATCCAGGCTCCCAACTTCAGTAGCAGAGCTCTTTTCATTCAGAGAGACCACAGAACAAGACTTAATCTTTGAAAGGTATGCTCCACTGGCCACGGAAAGAGAAAATGAGGAAAGTTCCCTAAAATACACAAAGAAGCCAGAAGCCTGATGATAGCCAATTAAGTTAATACACTCTCCCAATTAAATCTCCTATGCAGGAACAGAAGCATGGAATTTGAGCTCCTCAGCTCATCTTCTAATAGAGTTTGTAATGAGCTGCAGAGAGACCTGAAGTTGAAGAAAGAGGAAAAAGGCAACCAAGAACCTTGAAAATCCAGGCTCTAGTCCTCTGGCCCTTAGTGCAAGACTCCTGGTCCAAGGGCTTGTGCCTGCAGCTGAGCAGGCTATGTCCTCCTCCAAGGGGTTCCACAGCAAGATGGGGCTGGGGGACGTAGGTCCCTAAGAGCTGGCCCCTCCTGAGAAGAGCAAGGGGATCAATGAGTAGCTGGTTGCCAAGGGCTGCGAGCTGAGGCTGAGAGGCGCTGCATTAAGCCCAACATCATTATTATTAAACCTACAATTTAAAGCCAATTATACTTTGCAGAAGACTACAGCCTTCATTTAAACCACTCCTGGAGGACACAAAAAAGCCTACAATGCTGAGTTCAAGACAAGTGACAGAAATACTGATGGCATACGGAGCTGAGAGTTGGATACACAGAGGTAACAATGACCCTGGGGTTCCCACTCAAACAGAAGCAAGACGATGGGGCATGAGTGCTGGAGAGCAGAAATAAGATGCAACTTCCTCCTTTACTGAAAAAGAAACTACAGCGATCTCACAATAAGTTTACTAATCTTTTCCAGGGAGAAAAAGCCTAACACTTGTGTATAAATTGTAAGTTTCACATTGGTGCTCAGGCCCTTCTAATGCTGTCTGAGGGTGGGGAGAGTTAGGGTAAGAAGAAAAAAATCATTTACTACCATCTAAAAGTTGGGATTTTTTTTTTTTTTTTAATGCAAAAGGTTTGAATCTGCAGCTCTTTTTGGCAATGCAATTATCCAGCAACATCGTGGCAATGACTGGGGCCAAGGTATGGCTGTCAACTTCTGAGGGATGATGAGACAGCTCTTTATCAGTCTCTGCCCCTCCCGACTGCCTCCCACTTAGAAAACCTACAGAACCTACAGTCCTGCCCTTTGTCTTCCAGCTTGCACTGTACTTTTGCTTACTGAGAGCTGTAAAGAGCAATCTTTCTTATAAAGGTGTCTGCAAAAGTCTTCCTTACATGCACCCCACTTCATTTTTTTGTTATCCAGTTGGCATATCTTAGACACTTGGTTTTTTGATTCTTGGTGCAGATGTCCCTTAAGAGACAAGTGCCCTGTAGTAGCTGAAAATATCAGTTGTAAGAGGAATCCATTGCAATTTGAGTAATGTTCATCAAGTGACTCCTAAGGTCAAGAGGCTGGGCTGGGCTTTGGGGAGGAGCTCACAGGTAATAAGGCCCATCCCTTTCCTGGTGGTCACTTCAGCTCAGAAGAAGGGTACTATCCTGGAGAAGGTGATGTCATAAGAAAAGGATAAACCACGATGGGGCTTGGTGGAGTCCGAAACCACATCTGGCCAAGACGATAGGAAAAACACATGGAAGAAACAGAATTTGTAATGGGCTTCCGTGGAATTTTGACAAGTAAAGAAAGGGAAGCCAAGACAGCTCTGCTCAAGAGAGTAGGAGAGCTTTGCAGAGGCTGAGAGACTGGGGAGCGCAGAGAACAGGGAGTAACTGCCCCCCAAAGGCGATGAGCTTGGGAAGGGAGGGGCTAGGCAGCTGAACCTTTCCATTCTACTCCCACCTCCTTTCTCCTTCCCTGCAGAGGCGGCATCTTAAACACCAGGGGAGAGCTGCATGCCAGGGAGGCAGCTTTGTAGGGAGCTTGTGCAGCTGAGCACCCAACCACTTCCTTCCCTTCAAGGGACAGGGCTTTCTTTCTTTCTTCTCATTCTTACTCTCTCTCTCTCTCTCTCTCTCTCTCTCTCTCTCTGGTTGGGTTGGCTTGGCATCACTGCGTCTTGATGAGGTCCTCACACAAGCTCACTATTTACTGAATGACTGAAATAAGGGCTAATGAGTGGGATCGACCTACAGGAGCCTTCAGGGGTCAGAAAGGAAAACAGGATGAACCGCCAAATCCAGGGAAGACAGAGGGCTGAGCTCAGCTTCCAAGGCCCCTTGCAGAGGAAATCAAGGCAAACAAGAATGGGAACTTACATGTGACAGAAAGGCTATGAGGATTCATGCAGAAGTGGGGGATTTGGCATGGTGGGGCTATAGAGGACAAAGTGGTATGTGTGACCCAAAGATGAGTTCCTGGGGACCCTTAGCAGACAGTGACATTGGATGAAAAGATCTGTTCTCATAGTTTCTGAGGGCTAGTTGCTTAAAAAGTCACTTTACCATCTACAGAAATTCTGACTCAGCAACCTGGATGGCCCAGAAATATGCAGTGCCATAGATCTGGAAACCACTGTACAGAGGACAGCACAAGCCCGAAGACTGGCAAGGTCATAGCAGGATGACAATTTTCATTGTATTTCTCCTTATTCATGTCAAGAGCCTCACTGAGAAATGAAAGCCAGAGATAGCAAAGTTGGGGTAGAGATGGGGGCCTGCAGAGCAGACCAGGGGCCTTTGAGGGAGGGCAACGCAGGCAAGCACCAGGCAGATGAAGACATCAGGGTCACACTGTCACCTTCTTCCTGGGGAATCAGCTGAGTGTGAAGAAGACAGATGTCTTACTGCTAAGCCAAGTCCAGCATCCCCTCGTCTTCATTTTCATGCTTGCTCATATATCCACCCATGAAAAACAGACACAATTCCATGGTCCTCTGTGTGCCACTGGTCTAGGCCTTGAGGAGCAGAGATAGAACCTCACTCCTGCCCTCAAGGCACATTTAGTTCTACCAGGAGACAGATAAGCAAGGGGATAACTCCAAAAGAACAAGTCCTCCCTTCCCAAATGTGCAGAGCTCTAAGAAGTGAACTTAAAGTAGGAGACCTTGTGAAGCAGTAGTCCATGAAGTCTCTTCTACTGTGCTTGGTTGCTCCTAAATTTTTAAGTAAGTGCTGACAAGGGCCCAGTGCATCCCAAGATCAGGGTTATTCCCAGTGCTATATTCCAGGCTTGGGGACCATCAGACTAGAGGATCAGTGCTAGGATGAGACACAGCACAGGGCAATCTATAAACACTGCATGCTTCCTGTAGCAGTGAGCCTGGCCCCACCTATACCAAAATTGCAACATACATACAGCCTAAAATCTGGCCCTGCAGTGCACAAATAACCTAGCACCTGGGATTGCAAGGCACAGACTACCTAAAACCTTTTCTGAGTCTTTGGTTTCAACCCCAGCCCAACCAAGCATGTGAGCAGAGCTGCTGATAAGCAGCAAATTGGAGGGATTTAAATTTCACTTCCTTTCATTTTCCCATCCAACTCCTGCCAGCAGTGCCTCCATGCAGAGAACAGCCTTCCCCAAAAGGTGGCCAGAAAGCAGGAGAGAAGCATCCCATAGGCGACTGCTGGGAGAACGTGAGACCCAGCTTGCCTCTCTGAGTCAGAGCTGCTTGGGTTTTGGATGTTGTAATTATTGCTGCATTGAAAAGGGGGCATCGTTGCTAAAACCACTTGATGACCACTGTTATGGTCCACTTAGCCACCGTAGGGATGGGGTGCCAGTAGGGGAAACAAATGACAAGTCCAAAGTCACATTCTAACACTTTCCAAAACAAGTCCCAAGTCCTGAATCCAATGCTATTATCTCAATATGGCAACTAAAACAACAAAACAAAACAAAAGTTATAACAAGAAGTACATATTTAGACCAGAATGACAGGCATTTGAAGTGTGACCCTTCCATTATACTTTTAAATTCAGTGCAGTTGCTGGGTTCACAGGTATCAGTTGGGGTGAGAATCCTACCACTTAACTGCTAGTTTCAAAAATCTCCTGATGTTTCTCAGGATCATTGTCTTACCCATCTGGTGTGTAAAAATGAATGGTCTTGCCCCTGTCATAAGTTAATGAGTTGTGAGAGGTCAAAGACATTATTTGTTCCAAACAAGTACTGCACTGCCCAGTCTGGAAAGGGGGCTACTATGCCAGGCAGCTCATCAGAGTGAGGGTAACACACTCCCCAGGAAACTGTGAGCCAGACATTTCCAGAAGGAAGGAATCTGCTGTGAAGGGTCAGCGCTTCACTGCGGCATTTTTAATTGGTGACTCAGTCCCACACAGCCTGAGTTCATTCACATTAGTTAAAAAATGGGGATATTCATGCAATTGTAAGAGGGTCTGAAGTTTTTACAAAGACAAATAAATCTGCAACATACATAGGGAGTCCTGACTTGCTCATGTTCGGCCAACAGGTTTCTGAGCTCACCATACCTGTGGGCTGGGGAGGAGGTGCTGAACTGGTAGGGAATGATGCCAGCAGCTTTTGATGTCAGGACTGCACACACTGGGTTTTTGGAAGTCTGGATATTCACCCTACAGAGAAGGGAGCCCTGGCACTTGAAAAACATAGACTGGCACAGGATTTAATGGCCACTAAGGAGAGCGGAAGTCAGGGCTGAATATGCCCTGGAAGCTGGATAGCGTTGAAGAAAAGCCACCAAGCCCTGGAGCTCTGGCTCGGAAGCCCTTTGCGTGAATGTGGTGAAGACAAAAGGGAGAGGATGCTTCGATCACTGTAGGGGTGGGGCTTGGGGCTAGTGGAGTTCAGGGCATCTCATTGTGAAAGGAAACAGTGGAAAGAGGGGCATTCTTATCTTCCCTTTGTCTTAAGACACTAAGTGGAGAAATGCCCTCTCCATACCTGGATGAAAGCCACATTTTTATCCCTGAAGATGCAGGCGCCTAAGCAAATAGGCCTTGCTAAGTCCCCTGCCTAAGATAGTTTATTACCATTTATTTTCTAATCCCTTTTGTCCGTCCTATTGTTTCCAACTATTATTGTTCATCAAAGCCACATATTAAAACAAACAAATGTAGCCGTTTGGGGGATCTTTCTTTCCAAAAGCACCTGTAAAACATAAAACTCATATTAAGTGAATTTGTAGGATGTTCTTTTGTTAATCTGTCTTTGGCATAGGGCCCTCAGCCACTAACCTACAGATGGGTGTGAAAGGAATCCTTTCTCCTCTATGAGAGAAACTCACCTCCAGGCAAGGGGCTCTCTAGGAGTGCAAAGAAGAATAGAAGCAGATGTTGCCCAAGCAGCTCTTGAAATGTGAAGAGAGCACCTTCCCACTAGAGAACCTAGTGTCCTAGGTACTTACGCGCTCCTGTTGCCCTCAAATAATAGGTCCTCTTTTGCTAACAAATGTGTTTGATGGACATACTAAAAGGACAAAAACTAAAAGCTCTCACTCTAAAATCAGAAACGAGACAACGATGTCCATTGTCATCACTCTTACTCAGTATAGTTCTGGAAACATCAGCAAGAGCAATGAAGCAAGACAGAAATATAAGGAATAAGGATAGGAAAGGAAGAAGTGAAATTATCATTTTCAGATGACAAGATACTCTACATAGAAGACCCCAATCCTTGCCAAAATACTTCTAGATTTAGTAACCAAATTTAGTAGCATGGCTGGATACAAAGTCAGAACTCAAAAGTATTCGATGGGAAGTCATATGATCACCCTACTCATGAGGCCTTCTGTTGAGGAATAAAAATTTATTTATTTATTTATTTTTTTGTACTTTAGGAAAGGGGTCTGCAGGGTGTTCAGGATCTCACTACTCGATTGGACTCATAGTGATCCACCTGTTTACAGCCTCCCAACAGCTGGGATTACAGGTGCGCGCCACCACACCCAGTCTCAATTGCCATCTTAGTGTGCGCCCCCCCCCCGGAGGGGGGGGGAGGTGCGCAGGGCCAGCACAGCAGGCCCAGGGATTGAACCCCTGGCCCCTGGCCTGCTTGCAGGTACATTAATCCACTGAACTATTTGGTCAGCCCCTGAAGAATAATAATTTAAAATAACTCTTTTAGTACAATCTCTGGTACATACCAAGGATGGCAAACAACTGGCACACCACCAGCCACTATCCACTTCCAGACCCATGGCAGGCATTGCCAATGGACCACAGTCCGCTTTCCCACTGATCCAGCTTGCCTCTCACTTCAATTCTGTCTTAGTTACTCTTCTCTCATTGCTAGGAGAAATACCCACCACCCAGAATGAAGGAAGGAAAGGTTTATTTAGCTCACAGTTACTGCGGGTTTCAGTCCATATTCAGATGGCTCCAAGGCAGAGGGGTGCATGGCAGAGAGCAGCAGTTCATGGCGGCCGAACAGCAGCAGCAACAACAAAGAGCAATGGCTAAAGGAAGTCTGTCTCTCTGTCTCTTAGATTACATTCAGGCTTTCTGCCCCAGGCTGGGGTGTTAGTATTTACACCCATAATCCCAACAGTACTAAGAAACATAATCTCAGCCTTGGATCACACATAATCCCAGTGGATTGTGAGTTAATCACAAACTCTAGAAGCCCCCACCCCTTGACTACATGAGGCTTTGGGGGGACAACTAGACACAAACCATAACACATACCCACAGTGGTCATTGCTAATAGACTCCAGCTTCACTGGTGGTAGGCAGTGGCATGGACTCTCTCAAAACACTTCTCTAGTCAGCTAAGAAAATGAGTTGACACATGAACCAATACTGATCTGCTGTCTGTATCTCATCTGTCCAGGAAGACACTTGGGAAGTCTCAGACTTAGCCATAAATCCCTGCCCTGTTTGCACCTAGGAATTTGTGCTGGGCAAAGCCAAGACCATTGTCTCATTTCTTTGGGGATTGGCAGTGACTCCTGCCCAGAATGCCCGGAATCCAACCAGCATTCCTGACTTCCAGTTAGACCAAGCCAACTAGAGTTCCAAGTTCTATTTAGAGCCCCATATTTGGCTGTTTATATTGCTCTAAGGAACAATCTATGTGGTGGCTTGCTATAATTCTAGGCCCTCCACTTGGCTGTATGGATCAAGTTTCTCTAGCTTTTTTCCCCTCATAGATTTTGGCAATGGTAGAAGGCACATTTGAGATGAATTCTGCTTAAATTTAACATGATACTTCCTCGAATTTTATTTCTTGGTATTAGAGGGGGAAATCCATCTATATAGATAGTGGGCTAGGAAATACCTTATTACAAAAGTATGCAGTGGATGCTAAATATTTTCATTATGATAGGACAAAGTAACATAGAATATAACCTGAAACACAAGACACAACCTTATAAAATATTCCTCACCTTCCAAAGGGGAAGGAGGAAGCTAGGAAGGGTTAAAAGGCCAATGGCATGTTTTCCTAAACTGGGTAAGACTCCCAGGGTGTTTCCTGTACTGCTGAGAAGCAGGTGACATAGAGGAAGGGTGCTTGAGGGTGCTGGGCCACTGTTAGTGGAGCCTGAAAGGAAGTCCCAGGTGATGTGGGAGAGCTTCCTGGAGGGGATGAGCTCAAATGTCTGCTTGAATCCATTTGTTCTAAAATAAATTTTATTGAGCATTTACTATGTGTGATGCACTATTCTATAGGTGGGGAATAAAAGTCATGAGCAAAATAAATAAAACTTTACAACACACAGAGAGGCATTAATTGTGTTTATTTGGGAGGAGAGCTTATTGGTCTTTGAACCCTTTGGGATCCAATCCTAATTTGTTTATAATAGGTATGAATTTTTATTAATATAAAATATTATTTAAAATCCAATAATAAAAAAGGCACTGAAGAAAAAAGAGGAGACACTGGGACATATGAGACAACGGATGTTGTTAGGACCAACAGTCACTCCTCAGTTGAACTATGGAGATGGTGACAGAGGAAATGTGTGCTCTCCTCTCTCCACTGACCTCTAGAGCCATTGCCACTGGGGATGGGGACTATCCCAGGGGAAGGATGCCCATGGCAGAGCAGCCCACCATCCACTACTTTGTTCAAGATAGAGTTTCAGATCACCAGGAAAACTTAGCACTACTAAGCTTTTCAGTATGTTTGCTAAAATCTTCTGAAATAATTTGAATATGTGCTTCCCCTTAATAATTATACATACAATAAAGGGAAAAAGACGATATAGTGTTTTTACAGTAAGATTCTTTCCTGTTCAAATTATAAAAGATAATTTTTCCTCTTTTTTTCTTTCAAAATTAGCATCAAGATAATATAGGCAGAGAGAATAAATGTCAAAAGTAAAAAGGCTGTATGATTCATTCAAATGATATCAGTATCAATAGGCACTCTTTAAGCAAGCTATTTTCTATTCTCTTTTCAAGTGAGTTACCCGCCTGCTCTCTACTTTACAATGAATTATAGAATTCTCTTGGACATTTATAACAAGGTCTTTGAAAACAAAAAGAGAAAACCTATTAATGGTATGAGAGACTTGCTTTTGACTCTTCTGCTAGTGACCAGTAAACATGGGTGACCAGTATCCTAGTGTTGAAAGAAGCCAAACATGTCCTTGTGCAAATCTCAAGGAACTCATGAGTTCTCAGGACATGAGTGTGATACAGAGATGGAAGAAAGATCACAAGGCTGAAGCAACCATCAAGACACAGCCCCCAAGTGGACCGTTTGTAATGGCTTACCTGTGGCAAGACAAGAACTCCACCAATAACTTCTTTAGAAAAGAATGATTTCAAAGTTCTAAGCAAAACCAGTTCCATAGGCTTTGGAGACCAGCTCTGAATAATCCCATTACTGCATTAGGATGCAGTTGTTATGACTCGGTTTATAAAACAGGCACAAGTAAAAGGATAAAAATGGAATAAGTCCCAAAACTGCATCAGATGTTAACTGAGCCAATTCGCCAAGTCTAGAGGTATTTATTTCATTGTCCCACTTTCTAGCCTCTCAAAATGGAGATAGAGACAATCAAATGAAGGACCAGGTGCTTGCTCCTGTCATGAGTGACTTGTCCCATAAGAACCTGGAGGCTCCATATCTGTCTTCAAAAGAGCCACCAATCACATTTCTAGCAGTAACTTTGGTAGTTGTTCTTTGAACAGTTTATGGATTATGTTCAATCTGCTAGGCATCATGCAGGATAGAAGAACATAAGATGACAGCTCACACTCTGAAGACAGGCAATAGCCAGCATAGGTACAAAGTAGTCATTTTATAGACTCCAGGCTAAAAGGACTCAAGGGTAGGTCAAGATCAATGAATGTATGGCAGGTAGAACTCACCAAAGGGAAAACAGAACTAAGCCTATTCAGATAACATCCTCCCAAGGCAAAGATGGACTGGCTAGTCTGAAAGAGTAGTTGAAAGTGTCTGAATTTATTTAGAATTATTTTTTTTTAGCTAGAACTGCCAGATAACATACGGTAGAGAACTGACTGAATAGACAGATAGATAGGAACAACAGCTGCCAAGGGAGTCACATCTTCTGGCACAGTAGCAGTTGACCTATGGGATGCATGCTGCAGTGGGCTGCTGGTATTATTGAAAGCTCTAAAAGGGTCACCATTGCTGCTGTAGCACCACGTGGAGAGTCATGTGCCTGGGGGCCGAGCAGGTGGCTCTGATCAAATGCTCTGCATTACAGCTGTCAGCGTATGCATTTTTTGACCTGGTCCACTGAGAGGACAGAGTTGCTGTCCCACGTGGCGTCAGAGGCTCAAGCAAGTGGAGGGTCTGCATGTGTCCCAGGCTGGCAGAAATCACACAGCCTGCAATGAAGAGCCGGGACTTGGGGCAGGAAGTTTCCAGCCCCAGCCCTTCCTGCTGGCCTCTCCTGGAGCAGACACAGTCTGGAGCCTTGTGGCGCTGAGGCCTGGTCTTCATCGACAGCAAATGGCCAGCATTGAGCTTTTGCAAACTGGTGCCTGGCAGAATACAAGGACCCAATGGAAGTTTTTTTTTTAATCCTCTTTTACATGTATCTATACTTTTAAATGTCAAGTTCCTTGACTTTTTTCAAATATTGACCACAAATTCAGTCTTGTTGCAGACTCAACAAAACCATATTTAACAAGATCAGGCCGTGGGCTTCCAAAGGGCAGCTTCCCCCTTAGGTTTCACCAAGGGCCATTCCATTCAAGTGGCTTCCCTTCGCACATCCTCCCTCTGGAGGAGGCATTACCGTATCTGATGTGTGGATGAAAGGTTCATCACAGGTTAAGGAGAATGACTGACTTTCTGCAAGTGCACCCATTACAAGTAGAGGACTTTGATTCAAAGTGCTGGCCCTTGGCGACAAAGCCCTGCCACATTGGCCAGAGCCCCTCCTGGCCCTGAGGCTGCAATTTGCCAGAGAAAGAGTTGCCTTTTGACTTTTGGTTTTCCTATGAAAATCTAGCCAGTCCTAGGCAGGGTCATGTATCTCATCAGTACATTAAATACACGACCAATACACCTTTTATTAATAATTGTATCTGAAGGAATGAACCAGATCCTTTCCAGGTCCCTAGGCAAGGGGCACAGCAAGAGAATGGCGCCAAGTGTGAACGCTAAGCAGGGATGGTCAGGCCTATGTGGAAGCGGAGGCACCTGTGCATACCTGCTCCACGCGGCCACCCAAAGCTGGCCCTGGCAGAACCACGCCTCCTCCAACACACCAGGAAGTGAGGTAAACTTGAGCATCTGACGCTGTTTCCAAGGCGCTCAGCTAGCATGAGAGGGAAACTGAGATGGAGCTGTGAATTTTAACTTCAAGAGTGTCTTACTGGGCATGGTGGTGCACACCTGTAATCTCAGCACTGGAGAGGCTGAGGCAGGAGGATTGCCATGAGTTCAAGGCCAGCCTGAGCTAGACTCTATTAAAAAAAAAAAAAAAAAAAAAGTCTTTTTAACCATGTGTGGACCAGCAACAAGTTAAATAAAACTCACACATATTTTGACCTTGTAAACTCTGGATTTGAATTTAAACTCACTATGGGGCTAAGGATGCCCACATACAATCTCTAAGAAAGTTCTGTGAGGAGCCTTTAAAAAATAATACAATCTGTTCCCTATAGTGGGATAGAACTGTATATAAGGAAAATAAAGTCACCCACCATCTCAGTAGCTAGAAAAAAACCCACAATTTTAGATTGTCTTAATCCTTCCCTGGGGGGGAGAAAGAGAGAGAGAGAGAGTGAGAAAGAAGAGAGAGAGAGAGAGAGAGAGAGAGAGAGAGAGAGAGAGAGAGAGAGACACTGTGTGTGGTTCATATTGTACAAATGCAACTTTAAGCTTGGATTTTTTCTTTTATCTTTTTTTTTTTTTTTTTTTTTTTGCAGTACCAGGGATTGAACTCAGGTCCTTGCTCTTGCCAGGCAAGCGCTTATTCTACTGAGTTATCTCCCCAGCCCAAAAGTTCAGAAGGATTTTTTTTTTCTTTTATCTTAAATATTTCATCACTGTAATTCTTCAAAGACTTTTAAAAACTTTATAGCACTACAACAAATGAGAGCACCATAACTTCTTTTATTAATTCAGTTGCCGGGAATGTAGTTTATGGTCTATTTTTCACCAGTTGGCTCTGAAGAATATAAAATTATCTTTTTTTCTTCCAATTGGGTCTTCAAAATGTATTTATAGAAATAAAATCAGTGAGTGCCAGGCCACTCGCTTGGAGCCTCTTTGCATATATTGCAAACACACTCTCTAAAAAGGTTGTAACAATTCACACTAAAATTGTGAACATGTTTTAAAATGTCCTTTATTCTCTCTTTACCTCAGAACCAGCTGTCCCCTGCAGGGGTGGGGCTCCCACCCTCCTGTCTCACTGACCAAGCCTCATGCAGGGCCTACAGATGTGCGCTTCCCAACATGGTTTTCCTTTCATTTTGCTTCATTTCTGACTAGCGAATAAACATGCTCTGCTGCTAAAAGATGCAAAAATGCACTTTATTGTTTTGAAAGAGCCTCTGGTGGGCATGTTGTTGTGAAGTTCCATGAAACCGCCACATTTATCCCAGTGGTATAAATCAAGACAAGCAGGCCTGAAGGAAAAGCATTCCATCTGAAATGGCAGCAGTGGTTTAGCGTTGTGTGGCCAAAATGCCCGTTAGCTGTTTGTCAGGAATAGTTTTAGAAAATGCAGAGCCAGACGAGAAGGAGAACTAAGGCGGCTGAATCGTTCTGTCCCCAGGAAGCTACCAACAGCCTCAGAAGCTGCGCAAGCCCCTGTGCTCTTCGCATCGACAAACCCAGCACACGTTTCCCAACCACACACAATGCTCCACAAACAAGACCACACCTGTGCTGTATCAAGATTTTTCACTTATTGCAGGTGGAGAATTTGTGTTATTAGACCTTCCAATGTGAGAAAGTTTGAGGGTTACAGCTGTGAACTCCATCTGGGGTGAGATGGACGACCATTTTCTCAGCTACCTGGAATGAAAAGATTCTGGGAAAAAATCCCATGATCTAAATGCAGCGTAGACTTCATCACTTGCAATCTCTGCAACACTCTAAAAATGTAATTTCCATTGCTTCTGTTCAGGACCACTATCTTGCTTAGTGGCTGGAGCTTGTTCTTTGTAGCCTTGGGTGACCCTAAGTGAGGTATACAACCTCTCTGAGCCTGTTTCCTCATGAGAGAAGTGGACTAAACCCAAAGTCTGCCTCCTAGGGCTTTTGCGACAATTAAATGAAAGGATCCATGCAAAGCACTAAGCAGAAAACCTGGTCTTTAAAGAGCCTGAGCACGTGTGCATTTTAATTCTGATGATCATCGTATGATTCAAAAGCCAGCGTATCCAGCTGTAGCTTATTGGCACACATTTCTTTTAGATGCTAACGCTGTCTAGCCTCCCCACCAGAGGAAGGGAGAGAAAAGAGCTGGAACCTACATGTCCCATCTGCACTATTTTGGCCATTCCTGTAAGCCACACATGGGAGGACGAATTCAGAGCAATAGCTAAAAATGAAATTATTGAATGCCCCGTGGCTATTCCAGGCCCAGCGAGCACTCACGGAGGACGAGGAGGTGCACAAAGGGCGTGTGCTAGCTGGATCTTGGACAGCAGCACGGCTTCCTTTGGTCCTAGTCTCTCTTTTCCAATAAGGAAGACTGACGTGGTGCTCTGCATGACAGATGAGTCCGCCCCAGTTCTAAGGGGCCAGTGGACACTGCTTCCACTCAGATAGAACCACAGACCTGGGCCCCACTCGGTTCTGCCACTGGTTGGCCAACTCACTTCCCTTGTAAAATAAAGTGAGTTAGGGATCATCTGGAAGTTTCTTTTCAGTCATGTAGGAGTATGTGGTTCTATCCATAAAGTATTTTTAAGATCTAAAATATCTTTTCCTGGGAATTTTGATGGGTACAGGAGATTGCATCTGAGGGATGCATCCCTGGCCCTTTAAATTTTTTAAAGATTTCATTTTAAAACAAGGCATCACTTAGTCACCCAAACAGAACTTCAGCTTGCAATCCCCCTGTCTCAGCCACCCTAAATACTGGGATTGTGGACATGCATCACCACAGTTGGCCTCTGTGGCTCTTGTAGAAGTCTTGTCTTTGCTATACTGTAGCTGTTCACACCTTGTAGGTAAAGCAGTCAAAGAGGGTTGAACAATTAAGTTGAAATAAAGTTACATGTATGTGGGTAAATTTGCAGGATTCAGTGCAAAATCTTGCATCAAATTAGGTCCAATCAACAGGTATTTACTGAATAGCTGTCATAGCCAAACACTAGAACTTGTTCTTATATGATATTGTAGTACTTGGTAGTTGGAAGCCCTGAATGGACTTCCAGGCAGAACAGGAGCCATGATAAGATGGTAAGCAAAAAGCAACAATGGCTACTGATTAATTTAGTGATATTATCCTTTGATAAATCACTACATATTTCACTGAAGAATATTTCTCATCCAGTAAATAGCTGAAAATCTATCTAGTAAAACACAAGATCCTGTTAGCATCATTGCCATCTCAGTAATTTTAATTTTCTGCATCCTTCTCCCTGCCTAGAGCGGGCATCTTTACAATTTTAGGACTGTCACCTTGGAACCCTTTGGTATATTTTACAACTTGGAATTTTTTTTAAATACTGAATTTGCATGAAATGAGTAATGGAAGCTTGGCCATTTATTGGCCGCTTCTTGGTTATCCGCAACAGGCTAGCAAGCTCCAGCAAGTGATATGCTTTCGTCCCTGGTACCTGGCCTCATAGATTTGGAGCAGCACTAACCTCTATGCAGCAGGAGAGCAGAGAGTGCAGCACTAAATGCATCCCAGAGAGGCACACTAGGAGGTGCAGTGTGAGCTGCTTGACTCTTGGATGTGTTCTGTGACACATGGAATAAGAATAAACAACACACAACTTCCAAACTAATCCCCTCAGCCCATCCCAGGGACCACTATAGGAGCCTCCCACTCTTTTCCCCATCACGAAGACATAATACCTGACACCCAAAACTTCAAGGAGATGCTATAGATGATAGATGGGCTTACCAATGTATGACACCCGGGAAGTAGAGAGAGAAGGGAGAAGGTGGAGACAAGACTTCATTGATGAGCACGGTGTCCCCAGCACCCCTTCTAGGAACATGACCTTTGGGGGGGATCTAAACTAGAACATCAACCCAGCTTCTGCTTTGGAGTTATTATCATGTTATCTACTAGGGCTCACAGAGAGACTGAGAGCTATATCAAAGTGGTAGACCTTTACATCACTAGTGGTTCCAACTGACCTACCCAAACAGGTGAAACTGACGTGTTTTAATCAGTCAGAGGCTTTGGGGAAAAGCATAGAAACCAACCTGAAGAGCAGAAGAAGAACAGGGAATTGACCTGTGTTTAAATGGCAAGTCCATGAAGTGTCATAATGGAATTCACAATAAAAGAGATCTTTGCTGCCTGTTCTGTTTCCTAGCACCTAACTCTAGAGCCCTTGGGATTTCCAAACTAGGTGTCTTTTTGTGTGCTAATGACATCATCTGTTTGCAGGGTACTAGCCATGTGATTAAAGGGTTGATTTTCTGTCCCACCCTACCCACCCTTACTCTGCCCTCAATAGCTCAGAAGGGGTGAGGGACAGAGGTTATCATCAATGACCAGTTACTTATTGAATTATTCCTGTATAAAGATGTTTTCATAAAAACCAAAAAGGACATGGTTTCAGAGAGCTTTTGCAGCATTGTTGAACATGTGAAATTTCTAAGAGGGCAGCATATCCTGAAAAGGCAAAAGCATCACACCCTTTCCTGTCCTCTGCACATTTTCATCTGGCTGTTCATGTGTATCCTTCATTATCTTCTATTAGAAAACAAACTGATAAGCATAAACATAAGCACATCTTTCCCCAAGTTCTGTGAGCTGCCTAGCAAAGTATTGAGCCCATGGAATAGGTTGTGGGAACTCTGATTGTACAGATAGAGAGTCAGAATTGCTGGTAACAAGCAGACCTGGGATTGCCCTCTGGAGTGGGGGCAGCTTCGTAGAATGCAGGAAGATTGTGAGGATGCTGCTGGCTCTAGGCATATGGCATTGGGAATGAATTACATCGTAAGGCACCCAGTGTATGTCACTGGGGAACACATGTGAATGAAGAAACTCACACTTGGCCACAGAAATATTCTGAGTTCTGAACAGTAAGAACATACAAATTTGTTCCTTCCTATATTGCAGGAGTAGATGTAGCTTTCAGCAGAGCTGAATCCACACACCCTGTCACTAGGAATTATGAATTTTCTGTCTTTAGCACTGGCTTCTTTCCCAGCTGGCACTCTGCACATGGTAGCAAAGCCAGCCGCCAGTAGCCGAGACTTCTTTCCTACCAGCTTAGAAGCCCCAGCTGAGAACAAGCGGCTCTTCCCAGTGGTTCTAGAAAAAAGCCTCAGGGTGCATTCTTGGGTTGACTTGAGTCACCTGTCCATCATTGAACCAGACTGACTGTCTATGCACTTTTGGGCACAGAGGATGGATCAGAGACTGAGAAGGCCAAGGAGGCTGAAGACAAAGATAACCAAGACACAGACCTTTGCTGCCTGAAACACATCCATCTCCAGGAGTTCTGTCTTCAGCTTGATGAATACCAATTAATATTTGAAATTCTGTTAATTCAGAAAAGAGTTATTTCTAGTGAAGAATCAGAAAATTACCAGCCCGCTCACTCCCTTCCAGGTATATCTACCTGAAAGTAACCAATAACCTGATTTCCAATGCCATAAGTAAGTTTGGCCAGTTATTACATTTCACATAAAAGAAATCATATGGCATGCATTATTTTGTGGTTGTGAATGCTTCTGCTTGTGTACTATGCTTCAAAAAATGGCTTACAAAATAGCTGCTTCTGATTTCTCCCCACCATATCAACATCAAGAATTATACAGCTTTCAAGGACTTTCTCAGCACTCTAGAAATGTGCTTCTCTTCAAGGGAAACAATCACTAGATAGCAAATTCTCTCGGTATCTGCGGTAAACCACAGGTGGCCAAGGTCACAGGCAGTGAGGAACTTGCTGTATTTTCTGCCTCCCACCTCTTTCTCCTGGCCTCCCAGCCTTGGCTACTCTCCCTGACAGATAGGTATTTTGGAAAACATCATCTTGCCTCTGGAGGACAGAGGGGAGCAAGGGGAAGCAGCCCATCTAGCAACGGTTTGCCAAAAAACCTTCCAAGGCTCACTTACAAGAGATGTGACA
Source organism: Ctenomys sociabilis (assembly GCA_004027165.1). Lineage (NCBI taxonomy): Eukaryota > Metazoa > Chordata > Mammalia > Rodentia > Ctenomyidae > Ctenomys > Ctenomys sociabilis. The sequence goes on along the minus strand of PVKA01000799.1, from coordinate 82,636 downwards.
TCGTTGGATCACTCCAGAATGTGATTTAGGGTCTCCCTTAAGGAACCATGAAAATGACAAACACTTCCCTTACCTCTTTGCACTGAAGCACGTCTGTGGAGAAACCCCCAGGAGTCTATAGATTCTAGGTAGAAACTTTTCTATGGGGCAGAACTAGGGAAATCTATGAGGCAGGACTGTCCATAAGTAGAATGTCCATCCTTGGAAGGTAGAATTGTGCATAGAAAAGATGAAAGAGGAGGAGGAGGAGGGCTGGGGATGTAGCTTGGTGGTAGAGTGCTTGCCTAATATGCACAGGGCCCTGAGTTCAATCCCCAGTAAAACACACACATACACACACACACACACACACACACACACACACACACACACACGATGGAGGAGCTTCTCTAGGGTTTGTCACAGACAGACTTCCTATGAAGTGCAAGAAGCTGAAAGGTAATTTCCAACACTCAGATTTTACGCATCTGATAGAGTCCTAGCTGGCCCTAAAGCTAATCAGGAGTTAAATCCCTAAAACTAATGATGAGTCCTTTCAAAGAGAAAATACAGGACTACCATATACTGAGCATTTCTGCTTCTAAGATGATATCCAAAAGACTGTGAATGGGTGTTCAAGTGAATAGCTGTAGACGCATGCTCATAGCAGCACTATTTGTAATAGAAAAAAATGTGGAACAACCCAAATGCCCATCCATGAACCAATGAATAAAATCATGGTATAGTCATGTAAGATAGAATATTATGTAGCCACAAAGACGAGCTAAAATCTGATATATGCTGCAAAAATAGATGAAAACATTATGTTAAGGAAAGAACTCAGACATTACAAAAATGTCACGTGAACTAGCTAGAATCACTACATCCAGAGACAAGGATCAGTGGCTGCCAAGAGCTTGGGAAGGCCGCTACTGGGGAGTTCACTGCCTCAGGGACAAACGATCTTTATGGATGTTTTAGACTCAGACTACGGACCAAGGCTGCACAACACTGTGACTGTACAAAAAGCCATGAAGCACACACCAGTGAGCCCCTGGCCTATGAGCGAGTTCCATTCCGGAAGAGTGCTCATAAGCCAGATTCGTCGCTACGTCCAACAAAGTGCATCTTTTATACTTTTGACATGAATATACCACCATGTATGCTTTTTAGAGCTTCCCAGCAGTCCCCTCGGCATCCCCACTGCCCTTCCTCTTGCTTCTGGACATCCTGGTCTCTGGTTGAGCACTGCACTACCGTACACCATTACGCTGCACAGTGAGCACACAGCGGCATGACCACAGCAGTGTCTGGCAGACACGCAAGCTATTCTGTGATGTGCCCGCATCTACAAGTGCTTGTCCTAGGAGGTCCACTTGTATCAGTGAAAGTTCACACCTCAAATGTTTGTCAGGGATGTAGTTTTATTTTACTTTATCTTATTTTCTATCTTTTATTTGTTTCATACAGGGTTCCACGACACAACTTGGACTTGTAGTGATCATTCCTTCTCAGCCTCCCTAGAGTTGGGATTACAGGCTCGCACTATCATACCTGGTTTTGGTGGCCAGCTTGGCACACAGCTGACATGGCATTTAGTACTGGGGATCAAACCCAAGTCCTTGCACTTGCCAGGCAGGTGCTTAGACCACCAAGCTATTTCCCAGGCCTGCACTGTACTTTTAAATGGCTCACCTAATCTTAATAAAAATAATTCAAATCAACGCCAATTGGGCAGACTCCATGCTGCTCAGGGTACCCAGGTTGCCCAGCAGACTGTCTTTCTGGATCTCTTAACCAGGCATACCCAATCCAAAATTATTTTCTGGATTTAGGCATTTAAAACAAAATAAAACAAGAACAGTGGTCATCCACAAATGGCTCTCAAGCCTCTGAAGACCAATCTCTGGACTAGAACAGGAGGAAGAGATATAAATTGACCACTTGCAACTCAAGAGGCCAAGCAACATAGGTTCTTAGGCAGCCAGGAGAAATACTTTTTCTTAAACTGGAAATAAGGCAAAGGAACTCCATTTGGACCAATAATGATGCACATGGATTTGAAAAGACACACCTGAATTTGCAGGTCTCAGAATCAACTATTCCACTTAGGCAAACTCAGCAATTACTCGGCTATGGGAACCATCTATCTCTCAAACATTCTCCTCTTTGTTTCTCTCCTCAAAGCTTCTTTCCTTTTTTTTTTTTTTTTAAAGCAATTAGAACACAACAAATATTTTTAAAAGTTTTCAAGTGTAAACAATTTCATGGCCTATCCCAGGACATAGCTGATGACTTGATCATTTTGAGACTCATTTCAGGACCCCCATGAAAATGCTGCTCTTCTAAATATGTGGTAGGAGGGGATCCACTCCTCATGTAGAGCTTTCTCCCACACTCAACTCTTTTCCTTATGCAAACACACAGGTATGTGCACACACACCTATGCGCATACACAGCAACTGGCCTTCGGTTTCCTGGAGTAGCTATCTCTTGCTTGGCTGAATGGGCCTTAGAAAAAGCAGAGTGCTGGCCCTTTCCCATGGCCCAGCTCAAAAGAGACACATTTCATGGTGAAGTCATGTGTTGCTATGGTTAGGTCCTGTAAAAAGGAGGGGTGAGCTCACGGAGTGCCTGGACTGCCTCAAGCACTTCTCAAGACAGCTGCCCCTGGTGGGGCTCAGAATTAGAGGACTACAAGAAGTAACTCATCCCCAGAGCTGAGAGTAAGATAGAATTTCCAGTCCTTAAGAGGCATGAAGAGTTTTCATTCCTCCTCTAACACTGAGAGCTTGCCAGAAGGACATAGGAGTGAGGGAAAATCAAAGAGCAAACAGTTATTAAGAATCAACTCTCAGAACAGCACTTGAGGGGCAAGGGGTTAAAAATCGTACAATTGCCCTCTTGGAGTCTAGAGTCTTTTTGTGTGCAGCTTTGTGTATCAAAAACAGATATATCTATTTTTTATAAAAGAACCTTCAGATAAAAAAACTGTCTTAAGCAGTTGTTAGAAGGATAGAAAGAGCTGGGGACAAAACGGGATTTTTTTTTTTTTTTTTTTTTTTTTGCCAGCTATTCTTCAGACAAAGAACTAATATTGAGAGTATATGAAAAACTCACAAAATTACCCCCTCAATTAAAGGCCCAATCAAAAAATGGACAAGTACAATTAATAAATACAGAAAAGGTACATGGCCAAGAAATGCTCAACATCACTGGCCATTAGAAAAATGTAAATTAAAACAACAGTAAGATTGTATCTTACTCCAGAAAGAATGGCCATCATTAGAATTATAACGAATGCTGGTGGGGAAAAAAGAACCTTCTCCATTGTTTGTGGGGATATAAGTCAGTATAATCATTATGGAAACCAGTACAGAGAGATTCCTTAAAAAACTAAAATAGAAATTCTACTTGATCTAGCTATTCCACTTCTAGGTATTTTCCTGAAACATTTCAAGGCATCATATTACATGCATAACCATGTTGATAGCAGTACAATTTATAATAGCTAAATCTTAGAAATGGCCTATATGTCATCAATGGATAAAGGAATAAAGAACACGTGGGTTTCAGCTATCAAGGAGCGCTCTTCTGACATCAAGAAAATTCACCTTGCACTGTCTGTAGGAAAGTGGATACACCTTAAAACTACAATGTTAAGTGAAATGAGTCAAACACACAAGCTTAATTACCACATGATTTCTCTGACATGACTATCTGAATTATACATAAAAGGACAAACTAAGAGATAAAAAAATAAAATAGAATAAAATAAAAATAAAAGAGAGATAACAAGAAGCAGGGAGACAGCTCACGCTGGGGGCAGAGGACAGAGACAGGGTGGGAGGGGGAGGGAAAGGGGCTGAGAGGAGAAGGGAGCCGCGTCACGCGCATGGACCAAGTCCACACGTGGGCTGCAGGCATCATGTGCTGAAAACTTGTGCTAATAAAGATTTTAAAATGTTAACACTAAAAGGAGCCGGGGACAGACTTTTAACCTCACACCCTTCTACATTGCAGCAAGCTGCTGCTGAAGGCCCCTGAGCTGAGTTCAGACACCACCCCCACCTTGCCCAGGCTGCATGAACTGCTGAGGCCCTAATCGTTCCACGCCCACTTTTCCCATCTGTCTGATGATTGTGCGCGTCACGTGAGATGGATTACTACGTATTGCTATGTATTACTACACAATAGATCTTATATGTTTCTGAATAAATGAGATACAGAACATCAAATGATATATAAATAGACCATGCAATATGTACACTGCCTATAATATAAATACTGCATCACAACAATGAATCAATAATAACTCATTAAAATAGCCACGGATTGGAGGCCAAGCATGCCCCCTATTCTATCTCAATCCCTCCCACAACTGTGCCACAAAAATCTTATAAATGAAATCTACAATTTCATAGACATTGCCTTTGTTCAGGCAAACTAACCTGTAGCCAAGCAACATGCAAATCCCTGAATTTCCTTGGGCCCGATAGTGCTATGAGGAGGCTTCGTATCAGGCGTGGTCATGGTTCCCGCTATCACTGCCCCACAAGAGCAGCGTCCGAAACGGGGCTGCTAGGCATGGACGCAGTCAGGGGACTTGCACAGGCGCACCCAGCCTCAGATATCCCGCTTTCCCAGCCTTCTCTGAATTCTTTATATTTACCTTATTTATTATTTCCCTTAGGGCATCTTTCTCACAGTGCAGGGTATGTGTACGGTGGGGTTGCTTGCTCCCAGGGGACATCTAATATTGTCTGAGGACACAATTCAGTGTGTGTGTGTGTGATTCTCAGGGCGGGAAGGGGGGTCTGTTGTATGGCACCTTGTGGGTCAAGGCCTGTAGTGGCTGGCTGCCCAACCTATGATACAAGAGGTCCCCTGCCCCAACAACAAAAAAATTCTCCTCCCAGAAAGGTCACTAGTGCTAAGGTTGAAAACTCCTGCCTTAGAGGCAGAGAGCGTCTTAGCTGTCTTTGATCCATAGATAATAAGTTTACCATCTCCTTGCTGATCTTAAAACAAAGGCCCAGCTCTGCAGCACACAGGCTCGCAGACATGCAGCAGGAGCTAGCATGGAGGAAAGGAGGGTTTCAGGCAACGGCGCTCTCAGAGGGGTCCAAAGACATCCTCCAAGATAAGCAGACGGCAAGTCCGCACCTGATGTCTGTGTGGTAGCTCTCCCTCTGCTCTTGACTATCTGGATAGTGAAGAGGGCAGGTCCTTCCAGGCCACAGCGGACTGTGCAAGGCAAAGAAAGCTTCATCACATAGGACAGTTTCCCACCCGCAGGCCCAATCCTCCCCAGTCTGCAGAGAAGGAAAAACTGTCCTGGCAACATTTTTTCACCTTCTTCTCTCATTTCTGTCAACCCTGTTTTTTTTTCCAAGTGAAACAACAGCATGCTGGGTAAGATGCTACTACAGTCCACTTGCAGTTGGCCGAAGGTGGGCACAACACCAGCTCTGGCCCTGTAAGATAACCCGGGGAAAGGCTCTCTCCAGACCACCTTCTGCAGAGGAGGAAAAGAAGGCTCAGAACAGAGTGCATTTCCTGAAGCTACACTGCTCAGGGAGGAGCAGGGCTCCAAAGGCGCATCCCTGCCTCCAAGTGCAGGGCTCGTTCCACTCCACCACGCATCTGCAGGAAGCCCCAGGGGAGCGACTTCATCATCCCCACACACGCAGCAGGGAGCGGAGACCCAGACAGCTGGAAGAAGAAACCCATGATCTGGGCTGCGCTTGCTGAGCCACAGCGGAATGAAATGTGGGTCGCCCCATATTTGGCTGCTGTGGCTGAGCGTAGATGTGTAGGAGAAGCTCAGCCTGGGGATCCCCCTGCCCCGCAGGAAGCCAGTGCTAAATCTGCAGCTGGTGGTAGCCTCCTTAGGTGGAGCAGCACTCCTCACAGGGAGCAGGAAGAGGGCGTGGAGGTCCCAGGGGCTTCAGCCCTTCATGAAAGTCACTGAGTACTTCAGATCTGATGCCATGAGCAAACAGGCTGATAAAATCTCCACTTCCCAGGACTCTGCTTCTAGGAGAGACACATACTAAGTACAACAAAAATAGAGACTATGGTGTTAAGTGCCAGAAGAGAAGTAAACTAGAGATGCTAATTAAAAAAAAAATTATATATATATATATATCAGCTTGGGGGAGGGTGGAGCACTATGTAGACAAAACAAGAGGGAGATGCTTGGAGAAAATAACATTCAAGCTGAGCCCTAAAAGCTGAGCAGAAAGCAGCTGTGGCGAATGGAGAAAGTGGGAGGGTGTGAGCCATGGGCTGGGCCGTCCCTGCAAGCATCCCGGGAGGCTGCTGTGGCCGATGGCTGGCCAGTGTCATGAGGGAGGAGCCCACTGTGCAGTGAGATCATGACTACCTCAGGCAAGGCCTGAAGTTGTGTCTAAGAGCAATGAGAGACCAACACCAGAAAGTTTGGTGGGACAGAGATGATTCTGTCCTGAAATTTCATGGGGCCCAGTGAAGGGTGTGGGCAAGAGAAGACCGGTTGTGGGGCTGTGGGGGCTGGGAAAAGGTGCTTGGCATAAGGAGAGCAGCTGTCCACCTGGAGGGAATGAGGCAGGATCCACGTGGACCTGAAGGGAGCGCTGCCTGCTGGCTGCTTTGGGGGTGAAAAGGAGGAACAGACACTGCAGCACGTTTCTGAATTAAGTCAATTGCTAAGGGGGAGTATTTGCCAACATGGAGAAATCTAGAAAAGAAACAGATTTAGGGCAAAGCTGGGTCCTCTATTCACCTCTCTAAGCGAAGTTTAGCCTTAAAAATATCCTCATCCTCAGCCTCCTCATTATTAATAAATATTTATTGACCAGATATAGCTTCACAGCACTGCTATGCTACAAGCATTCACTTTTTAAGGAAACTAAGGTTAGAAAAGTAGAAAAAGACTGCAAAATGGTGGACATAATTTGGTTGCATTTAAGTCTTTAAAAAAAAGATAGTATACAAATAAATCGATGAACTCTAGTTACAGAAGGATCTGTACTTTCCACTTCACACTTTTCTTTCACTGTTACTTTCATAACTTTAGAAAAAGGAGGCACTCCTTTGAAGTTGGGCCTCGTATTTCCACAAAGGCCCTCTGACAATGCACTGTTCCCTAACGGAAGCCATCCGAAGAGAGCCGAGCTGGGAGGGGAGGAGACACAAGCCGTGACAGTTTTGCAGACAGCCCTGTGCAGAAGGCCCTGTGTACACTGCGGGCAGCTGCAAAGGGGGCCTGCACTAATGCATTCAGATTCCAGTCAACCTTTTCTTTTTGCTTCATCAACTCCCATTTTTCTAACTTGGTACCCCTGTTGTGGAGGCCTAGTACAGTCTGCCAGTGAGGGCCACACTGATTCAGCTCCAAGCTCTGCCTGGCGGTTCTGTTTGCGGAATTTCACATCTCATGGTCTTGCACGTCTTTAAGGTAGAAGTCAGACACTTGTTCTCTCAGCTCCCCTTGCAACCCTGTATAGTCACATGAGCTTGGCTCTACCAATTATAAAGGAGAAGCATGAAGCGGAAGCCATTTTGGCCAAGGTGGCTGCCCATATCCACCCTTCAGTAGCAGAGGATCTTTGCCATGGATTGACTATGACCTCTCCACAGTGAAACTCACACTGAAGCTCATCAGCATGACAGTGTGGGGAGGCAAACCTTCATGGAAGGTGGGCTGAGCCCTCATGAGTAGATTACTGTCATCTCATGGCAATGATCAAGTTCTCCTTTGGTAGGACTGGATTAGTTGCTGTAACAGTATCTTGATAAAGAGTACGTTCAGCCTCCCCTGCTGTCTCTGGCTTTCTCTCTCACCACATGGCCTCTCTTTCCATGTAGGTACTTGCTCTCTGCCAGGATTGAAGCAGCAGGAGGAGCTCACTACACCAGCGCCAATGGCAGGCAGTGCTGTCATCAAGGGTCCTGTGCTGAAGCTGGGTCCAGGCTGAAAGCACGACTAGGGGGCAGTGCAGGTCTCTAAAGTGGGGCCTATGAGCGATCGCAGGTCCTGGGAGGCATGCGTTGGAGGTGGGTACTTTCTTCACAGCACCTTTGGGCATCTTCTCCTTTCTCTCCCTCTCCTCGCCCTTCTCCTCTCTCCCTGGCCTCTACGAGGTGAGCAAGTTTGTTTTGCTGCGTGGTCCCCACCATGATGCTCCGCCTTCCCACAGAGCCAGGCAACCATGGGCTGAGCTTTCTGAAAACAGGAGCCAACCATTTTTTATATTGATACAGGGTCTCACTATGCAGTCCAGACTCATAGTGATCCTCTTGTCTCTGCCTCCCCAGTGCTGGGTTTGCAGGTGTGCACCACCACACCTGGTTTCAGGGCCAGCAAGGTATGCCTGGGGTTCTGGACCCGGCATGGCATGTGGTACCAGGGCTCAAACTCAGGACCCCGTGCTTGCCAGACAGGCGGTTAGACCACCAACTCATCTTCCCACCCTAAACCTTTCTTTAGCTAAATTGATTTTCTCAAGTATCGTGTCACTGAGCAAATCTGACTAACATTGGTGCCATAAACTTCTGGCACCATGAATCAGAATAAGTATCTCTTTGTAAGTTACCAATTCCCAGGTATTCTCTTACTAGCACCAGAAAACACTACGACATCTTCATCTGCCGTGCTGTGGTCAAGCGTTGCTGCCCATGAGGAAAGTCCATGAGGACTGCCTGGGCTGCTGCTTTGCTTCTCTCCCAGTTCTGCCCCTCTGGAAACTTCATTCATGAATTTCTCCTCTGCTTAAGCCAGCTGGAGTGGGCACGGAGGTCTGCTACCTCAATGTATCTGATAACTCAAGGCCTCAAGACAGAAATAGAACTTCACTCCTTTTTCCATCACTATTGTGTGGCACTGTGCTATGCATTTTGAAGGCACCCAATCAATTCTGCTGAGTAAGTGAATAAGTTTAAGAAAATAGCCAGGGAGATGGCTCAGCAGTATAAGCATGCCACTTGGCAAATGCAAGGTCCTGAGTTCTATTCCCAGTATGAGAGAGAGAGAGAGAGAGAGAGAGAGAGAGAGAGAGAGAGAGAGAGAGAGAGAGAGAATAATGAAAAAGCAGGATGTAAAGGATTCATTCAAATTCTCTCTTTTTTTTTTTTCAGGGATCACGAAAAAGGCTTACATGACCCCAAAGTCTCTTGACTGATTAGAGAAGACGAACAAGAGATGTTGCTGCCCAACGGTTCTCAAACTGTGTTCCTTTGGAATATCAGTGATATTTGCTGTTACTAAAGCTAAGTAGCAGTAAGGCCTCCCAAGTACATGGAGAGAATATTTTCTAATGTGAGGAATTTCGTCAGCTTCAAGTTTTTCTTTCAGAAACTTGAAAACACGGTGGCACCTGCTATTATTCTGTCAGCCAGTGCAGAGGATGAAAAGATAATTGTGCAAGTAAGCAAATATTGTCGCAAAAGCTCTAAACCACTAGCCTGCTTACTTCGACAGTTTCCTCCTCCCTTGTATCCATTTTGCTCACTGGAATTGTAGACTTAATATAGCATGCTATTTTCTGCTAGTCCTTAGTTTGTACAATGGAATCCAGTGATTCAATTTTTTTATTGAATAGATGCTACTTATAAATTCTTGGCCACCTGAACATTTAAAAGAACTAATTCTAAGGCTTTTCCACCCCCAGCTTATCCTTCCGTTACAAACTAGATTGTGTGCATACCCTCCAAATCCTCAGATGTCCAAACTCTCTCTTCCTAGAACCTCCAAATGTGATTGTGTTTGGGGACATGGCCAATAATGAGGTGATTTAATTAAAATCTGACCGTTAGTGTTTGCCTTGATCTATCTGACTGGGCTTCTGGGGGGAAATTTGGTCCCAGAGAGATATGGGAAAGACTAGATGATGAAGTGGTTTGGACAAAATGTCCCCTAAAATCTCAGGTGCTCACTGGAGGGACTTTCTTACGCTGTGGAGTCTAACTTCACTAGTGGATTAGTCCACTGAGGAGATCATAATTAGGGGGCAGTGTTGGGAAAAACAGGAAACAGGAGGTGTGGCCTTGCTCAAGGTCATGGGTGTGACCTCAGGGACTGGCCACATCTGGCTTCTTCCCTTGCTCTCTGTCTCCTGGTTGCCCTGAGGCAGGCGCTCTGCTCCACCACGCCCTGCTTCCATGGCACTGTGCGTCCCCTCTGGCCCACAGCAGCAAACCATGGGATCATAGTCTCAAAGCTATGATCCAAAGGAGCCATTTCTCCACAAGGCTCTTGACCTCAGGGTGATAAAACGTTGACCAGCACGCATGCTGAAGGGGCAGCCATCCACAAGCCCACCCTGCTGTGAGCAAGGAGACACCGTGCTGACACCCTGATTTTGGACTTCCAACCTCGGGACATGTGAGTAAGAAGGTGTCCGTTACACTGCGCCATCCCTGGTACTTCGTTATAGCCGCTGAAGCAAACCAAGACATCTTCCTGGAGGTCTCCCAGCCTCCAGTAAGAAGAACCTCTGGACAGAAGCAAGGGAGGCAGAGCTGAGGCTGGGGGCTGCCAGCCCTCCTTGCAGGCAGGTGTCCTGCTTCAGTTTGTCCTCTGAGCCTCCTACTGGGGACACACATCAGCAGGTTCTGGACTTGCCATGCTCATTAAAAAGTCATTCTTGATATGATGCATTGTGCCCTCCTGTTTGGGCCCTTTTTCAGTCAAATACATATGGAAGAGTGACCTTTACGTTGCCTGCCGTGAATGAGTTATCCAGATGAGCTGACAGCGGTCTGCATGCACCAGTACCTTTCTGCAGGCCCCTGGGGGAATGTGAAGACACAGCAGAGGAGCTGGGAGGTGCAGAGACAAACCTCTAAATGTCTCTAGGCTTTGTGCTGGCTCCAGGCCCCTTCCAGAGACCATGGTTCTAGGGAGAAGAGAGCATTTGTAAATGGACTTTCTGGGTGGCTCAGCCCCTGGGAGGGCTCCAGCCTCACCCTGCCAGGCGCCTCTCCCAGATGCCCACCAGTGGCCGGGGTACAGCTGCTCAGAATTAACATCCAGGGCTCTGCTGTAGAACAGAGGATGAGAAGAAGGGGGTGGAGGGCTGCTGGAGAGACAGAGGGTGGGGCAGGGGGGAGGCCAGGACTTGATTTCAAAGCAGCCAGGGAGGATGGGGAGAGGGCAAACGGCAGTGGCTTCAGAAGGCAAGGGGTGTGGAGGAGAGTGGCAGACACAGTGGGGAGGGGGGCATTTATTCCCGCCCAGGCAGTGAGTAGACACAGCGAGACTGTGTCTTTAGCAGCAGGGACTCCAGGAGGAGCAAGCGTGGGGATGACCGCAGGCCTTCTGAATGGCCCCTAGCAGGTTACAGTACCTGCATTTCTGCATCCATTCCTGAGATCAGACTATCTTCTCCTTGATGCAGAGCCAGCATTGGGGACACCTGTCCACTGCTCAGGCAGCACTCAGCACAGGGGGCCGTCACACGCATGGCCTGGGCTTAGAATGTGGGAGCCGGACAGCTGGCACGAAAGTGTCGACTGCCTCTCACACGCGCTTTCTTTTTCTTTTCTTGCAATTAGAGAAGTCATACCCTGGGCCTCCACACTGAACTATATTGCCATCTTCCCTTTTTGATTATTTTGAGACAGGGTCTTCCTAAGTCACCAATTTGCTCAGGCGGGACTTGAACTTGTCATCCTCCTGCTTCAGCCTCTCTCAGTGCAGGGATTACAGGTGTGTACCACCACTCCTGGCTTCGTGAGTAAATATTTTAAAGGATAGTATAGAGACTGTATTTATTTTCTTCATTTTCTGGTGCCTGGGGCCTTTTTGACTGGAAAGGCCTGGCAGTTCTTCGAGAAAGGAAAGGGCCAGCCTTCCCTGTACCACATTTCATACCCAAACAGGACATCAGAGGCCGTACTGTCTCCCCATCTACTAACTCCTACCCTAAACTCTCACTGTCACCTCCTACCCTAATCCCTTTTCGGGGGGCCAGGTACCAGCTGGTTAGGGATGTCCTCAGGCCCTGAGGCCTATTGAAATTACCCAGAGCAACTAATATTGGGATGGGAGTTGCTGGAGACTGAATCCAGTATCTCCACAATGAACTTCATCCACAACCTTTTTTTCATTTTTTAGTCAGAGTCTCACTAAATCATTAAGTCTACCAGGCTGGCCTTGAACTTGCAATCCTATCTGCCCTGCCATGCCTGCTCCTTCCCCCTCAAACCTTAATGAAGTCCCTGCACACACATCCCCTCTCTGTTCTGCTTCCTGATCAGCCTGGTGCTTTTCCACCCTGTGTCACATGCCATGTCTCCTGTTTCCGGGGATCAGTCTCATGACAGGCGTTTCTGTGCCTTCCTGTCACCTGATTAAATCAAATCCTGGGTACACGTAGAGACAGATGGCCAAATGTGACTAAGCATTTAGTAACTGTAAATTAACAACCGATCTCTTCCAAGCAGTGCTGAGTGCATCTCCTTCACAAGAGAGAAAGGAGATGAGGGTTCTGTCAGGGTACAATGGGATGGAAGGGGAAGAGGAAGCCACTCGGGAGGAGATGGGTCCAGGCCTCTCTGGGGCATCTCTAATCCTATATGAGGTCATGGGCGTGGGGCACGAATGCCTCCCAGTGCACCCTGCAGAGCTGGCACAGGCCCTGAGCGTGCAGGAGGGCCCAGTCAACACTCAGAGCATCAAAATGAGCACACCCCCTTTCAGGAAAGAGTTTACTAAAGCCACACAAACCAAGAAAATAAAGAGATGAAAGCAGCGTCCCTTCCATGGCGTTCGTTGCTTACTACTGGCATCAGAAGCTCTCATTAACCCAACGTGATGAAATGAGACCATGGGTTCATGAAGCATGTGTCACAGAGTCTGTGCCACTCCACAAATGACATGTGTTTGGCTGTTCCTACTGACTAATGAACATATTCTCTAATTGGCTTGTGTAGCAAACAACTGGTAGATGATCGGTTCAGCAAAGCAGAAGCTGGGCATGGTGGTACACACCAGTGCCAGCACTTGGGAGGCTGAGCCCAGTGTGGACAGCCTAGTGAGACCCTTTCTCAAAAAAAAAAATTAATTGAACGAAATGTATTCATCACGAATGGCTGTCCTATATATAATTTCATTTTCTCTGGATGAATCTCAGTGCAATTTAAGATGTCCTTCAGCTTCAGATATGTTCTGAATAACCCTGGTTGCTCTGCATTTTAATGATCCTAGAATATATCTTGATTATATTTGGTCTTAAATAGACATAAGGTGGCTCAGTGGGGGTACGGGGTTGTCCATGAATCACTGGACCCTTAAGAGCTGTGAGTACCAATGGAGCACTTGAAGGGTTCTGACCTTTCTCAGAGATGCCAGACATGGATGTGCTCATGTCCAGGGAAGAACCACTTTTTAATCTTGAAGCAATATTACCAAGTCCTTCTCTACTAAAAATCCAAGAGCAACACACAGAAAACAGATCCCTAACAGCCCTGCCTCAAACCGGAAGCTGGCTCTTCCTCTTTGTCCCACATACCCGTGGGTTCACCAGACTCTACAGGATCAGATACCTTAGTTACTAGAAATAAACTTCATAAATTATGCTGCCTGTTTTTTTTATAGCTCTCTGCAACTATAAAACAACTTAAATATAGCTATATATGACTCACAGGAATTCTACAAAACCTATTTTCCCAGTTTCAAGTTCAAGGAATGGGGGATATAAACAATAACCTTTGGGAGACAAAAAATGTTTCTTGGCAGGTTCCAGGATGAAAAATAGGGCTGCCTGGTCTCCTCCAACCATCCCACAAGACTATCAGAAGTTTCTTCTGCCTTCTATCACGCTCCTGGCGCCTTTGAATACTCCCCATGATTCTACAGGAATATTGAATTAAGCGTTTTCATATTGACAATTCATACAGTAGGCAAAAAGGACTGTGGAATTCTGGACACATGTGGAGCCCATGGCATCAGGGATCATAACTGTCACCAACAGTTGCCCAATAACCTTGCCAGAACCAGTATCTGGGGTACCCGGCTAATAGCTCTACCATGGCCCTGGCTGACCACCTTAATTTCCAGTCCAGGCAAACTCTCCTGGAAAATCCTACCTCGCCACTGCTGAGGCTGTAAACCCATTTCCACCACTGATGCCTCTGTGCAGGTACACAGTCAACATATTCAAGTCCTGCTTTGATGGTTGTGAGAAACAACTTACTGGGAGCCGGAAAGATGGGTATCCTTGACTTGAACTATCTGACGACGGTCTAATTGGGCACAATTAGCATGCAGATGAAAAGATAATTAATGATGTGTGGTAGTATCTAATGGTGGAAATTCACTCAGCCTAACACTATAGAAATCCAGAAGCTGGGATGTCCTAACAAGACCTGGGAGAAGAGGTAGGCAGCAAAGGTCCAGCAGGGAGCAGATAATCTGTAGGAAGGCAATGAGCCCTGCACAATGCAGGAGCAGAAACACGGGGCAGGTTTAGGGGCCAGTGAATACACCTGTCTTCTTTCTAGTAGAACCACAGCAGGGTTGAACCAGGGATAGACTAAATCTGAATAGCACAAGAGATGTCACTCCTCAAATTCATACCCAAGAAAGAAATCACCAGCACCGCAGAGTGCTGAGGCTTGGTACCACCTCAGAAGCCTTTGCAGCACCATGATCCAGTAATCGCTAAGAATCAGTGCCGATGCTGAACACCAGTTGGCTCTCCCTGAGAACGGAGACTCCACGCTGCCCATGTCGAGATTTCTTCCTGGGTGTAAGGAACAAAGAAAGCTCCTGTGGCTTCACTTGGTTTCTGCAGTCAGAGGAATATTGATCTTGTGGGGACATTAGACTGGCAGATTTGCATGCACCAGGTCCTGCAGTGTGACTGCCCAGAACTGCCCGTGAGGAGTCCCCTAGGCTCTAAGCCTCTTCCCATTCTTCCAAAGGGCCCAGCAGTAGCTCATCCTTGAAGATGGCTATCTTAGGTGGCCACAGTGGCACATTCCTGTAATCGCAGCAATGGGAAAGGCTGAGGCAGGAGGGTTGTCATGTGTTTAAGGCCATCCTGAACTGTACAAATATATACTGTCTCAAAAAACCAAATTGTCCCATTCAACCCAGCTAGTCTCCTCCTGGGTATATTTCCAGGAGAAATGAAAACATAACAGAGATATATGTGCACCCATGTTTATAGAAGTGCAATTTGTCATAGCTAAATCTTAAAAACAACGCAAATGTCCATCAACTGAGGAATGGATTAAAAAAAGACAGTGTTTTTTATACAATGGAGTATTACTCAGTCATACAAAAGATAAACTTGAGGCTTTTATAGTAACTGGATGCAACTAGAGACCATACTCATAATGGAAATAAATCAGACCCACATGTACAAACATTGTATTTTCTTCCTAGGATAAGACCCTGAAAGAGTAAATAAAATCTGAAAGGTACAACAGATACTGTGTAAGAGAAAACAACTACTCAAAGGGAAGGAAAGGAACAACTTGGATGAGGGAAAGGAAAAAAGAAATATGTATGTGTATATTGTAGGGTAGTTTGGAGAGCTGTACTGCTGATTGCTGCTGGTGTGCTGAAAGCAGCAGGCAATGCTTAAATGTTTTCTCTCTTCGATTTTATGATTTTTGTATCAATTCTGTGCACTTCTATCTAGTGAGCTTAACAAGTCCTTTGAAGACAAAATATGCAATATAACCATTATTGAGTTCCTATCATTTTGTTTAGTGAAATCATGCATTGTTTCTAATTTTTTAAACTATTTGTTATTCTTAAAAAAAAAAAAAATCAAGCCAGCCATAACAAAGCCAGTACAGTACGGATGGCTGTGTCCAGTGCCTCCCTACCTGAGTGCCCACGCATGCCCGCCCCTGCCCTGTAGGAAGGCAGGTCTGACTTGCAGTCCATGCTTTTGAACTTGACCTGCTGTGTGTGCTCCATCTGTGGAGGAGGGCAGAAGCAGTGCTGTGCCAGCACTGATCCTCACTTTTAATAAGGTTAGTGAAATAATAATAATAATAAAGTAAAATAAATATGGGAGTAGCAGCTCTTGTTTCCTCTTCCTTGGGATCCATGAGCTTAGTACATATATCACAATCTGGTGAGCTGGTTGGAGAGATCACACAGAGAGGAAAAGGAAAAGGGAGAGGCCCCTGAGCACAGGGAGAAAGGAAAGACAGAGGAGCGGCTCAGCCCCTCACTGCCCTGGCTGGGTCCATTCTTCCTGTTCTTTCCTGCCAAGGCCTCTCCATGACTTGAGAGCAGAGTCTCCAAAGACCTTCTGGACTAGCTGAGCCACACATTAAATCCCACTAAGGAACCAGAGTCAGGGTCACACCGAGCAGAATGGCTTTGTTACATTCTGCCAAATCCATAGCCCTATCCTCTCAATTCACCAAGTTCAAAGGGGACTGTGCTGCAGCAGGTGGAGGTCCGAGATTGTCTGTACCTGGCTCCTGTCTACTCCCTGGGCAACTGCAAGCCTCTCTGAGGACTACGGGTTCTCATGCTGTTCCCTGCAAGTCCCCTTGGTCTTACATCCAGGACGACTCTAGGACCTGTATTCTGGCCCGAGATGTCACCCTCTGCTCACCAGCTTGGCCTCCGGTCACTGCCGACTTTCTCCTCTAATACATATATCTTCTCGGGAACCCAAGTTAATTATTGACTTCAGGACTCCAAGGTTCCAAGTGCTGTCTATCTGTTGTTCTATCTTTAAGGGCAAATGTCTCCTCTTTTTGAGGTAGTGCACTGAGGGCTGCAGCTCGTGCTTGGGCTAGGTGTGGAGTGCGTGGGCCAGTCTACAAGGAAATGTCTGCAAGGCTGCTGCAGCTAACCCTGCTGCTGTGGCTGGCTGCACGTGGAGGTCCTGTCTCCCGGGCTGTTGAAGCTGGGCTTGAGTCTCAGGCTGTCAGGGTCCACCGGCTCATTTTGCATATGAGGGCATGGATGTTTATGTGTGACCTGTGTTTATTTCAGGGTCAAAGAAGAAGTCAGGAAGGAAGGACTACATCCAGATACCAACCTGAGTCCCAGTTCAGTTCAGGGGCAATCTGCTTCCTTCCTCCATGTATGCCAGGTATGGAAGTGAAGGAGGGAAGCAGACAGCACCACAGAAAGGCTTTTCTGCACACACCCAGGTTGTGTGTGGCCTTTAGGATACCCCTGGTCTGAAAGTAGGCATACAAAATACAGGCCTACTTCTGCCTAGGGTCTTACTTTGGAGGACATCAGCTTGAATAGGGCTGATGTCCTCCAAAGTTCTGTACATAAAGGCTGGGCCTCAGGGTGGTGGATTGGCAAGAGCTGTGGACTTTTCAGAGATGGAGCCGAGTGCGAGCTCCTTACATCTGGGAGGTACGCTGTCAAAGAGGATTATTCTCAGACTTTCTTAGTCTGAGATGCAATTTCTTTGATACACGCCTGCCTTGTCGTTTGGTACCCTCACTAGAGCTCCAATCCCATGAGGTCACTTGATCAGGAACTCAAATGTCCAGAATTATGAGCAAAATAAATCATTTGTCAGTCATCTCAGATATATGGTTGCAGTAACGTAAAGCTAATACAGGTCACTATGCAAGAGCTCAATGAAAAAGGAGTATAGGCAAAAGTGAGAAGGCCCTTCCCTCCACTTTAAATCCCCATTCCCACACCCTAACACACGCACACAGTAGCCCTGGGCATCGTACACTTTCTGGGTTAGTGGTGTGCAAGTGTGCACTCTGCCCTTTAATTATGCTGGATTGCATATTCTGGTGCAGAGTCGCAGAGATGAGCTGTCCTGGTTTTGTTTTATCAAAAAGGGAGATCTGGGCTCTACCAAGATCCATTCACTGGTGAATGTCCTCTGTGGAGCCTGGCATCTGACACCTGGACAAGCTCTTTTCACTATTTTTTTGCACTGGGTATTGAACTTATGGGCTCTGCACTAAACTGCATCCTCAGTCTTTTTAAAAATTTTAATTTTGAGACAAGGTCTTGCTAAGTTGCAAGGTTGGGCTCAAACTCATGATCTTTTTGCCTTAGTGTCCCAGAGTACTGGGATTACATGCATGTGCCATCATGCCTGGCTGGTACTCTGACCTTGATTTTCTTTTCTTTTAGATATATATATATATATATATTTAGGGACAGGCATCTATCTATCTATCTATCTATCTATCTATCTATCTATCTATCTATCATCTATCTATCTATCTATCTATCTATTTTTTAGGGATGGGTCTACAGGGTGTCCAGGGTCACACTACTAGATTGGACTCCTAGTGATCCACCTGTTTACAGCCTCCCAAGAGCTGGGATTACAGGCACGCCCCCACACCCAGTCTCAATTGCTGTCTCAGTGTGCCCCAGGGGCAGGGCTGGCAAGGCAGGCCCCGGGATTGAATCCCGAGCCCCTCTTTGCAGGTGTTTTAATCTGCTGAGCTATTTGGCCAGCCTTGATTTTTATATTAAGGCTTGAAAATATCCCAGAGACACAAACACTAGTAATTCTCAAAAGGTATTATTGACAGTTATCATAACATGTACTTTTTTTATAAATGACAACTTCCTGCCTGCAAAATGCTGTATCAGGTGCTTTGCAAATAGGTTATTGTCTTATTCCCCACAATGACCTGAAAGGAGTAATGTGAGAAAGGAGCTCTTTTCTTTATAGGTTAGGAATCCGAGGCTCCAAGAAATTTCAAAAGGCCATAGAAAGGAAAAGACTGGAGCCAAGGGGCCTTCATAACCACTTGCCCAGCCAAATTATTAAAATGCAAGAAGACCAAAATTGTACTTCTTCATCAACTTTTATAAGATAATACAACAGAAAACATAAAATCTATAATTTTACCAAGATTATTCAACATAAGAATTGACTGGTTGAAATGTCACCTGCTAGCGTGACAAGTCAGGATAGTATATAAACATGCATGCTGCCCAAGTGATGCTCAGGGCGAACTGTAAAGTGCTCAATGCTTTGTCAAAACAGCATGAGACTAAAGTTGAGCTGTCAGTAACTGCAGACTTAGCTTGGCCTGCTGCAAGGCCAAGATTGGGAGTCCAGATTCAGACCCACCATGTTATACCCAATGGCAGATCACTGCCACTTTGTAGATAGAGTGAACCTTACTGCCTTGATCGGTCAGTGCCATGCTCTGCCTGACAGCCCAACTTCTTAAACAAATAATAATCCTGAAGATACCATTCCCTCTGATGACAAAACAGAGGCAATAATTTCCCTTTAAGTATAGCTTTGGGGGCTCCAGAAGACCATGGGAAGCCTAAGCATAACCCAGGCCCAGAGAACTGCCTAAGAAGAACAAATGCCCAGGCTCCTGCCACGTGGCCCCTCCTCTCAGCTACGAGCTTCCCATGGGCACTTATGGTTAGGATCAGATGCTCTAAGTGAGGGCTATGCAGCAACCTCCGTGTACCCCTACTGTCTACTCCCACAATACAGTTTTAATTTGTAATTGTGGGCGAGTCACATCTGTCATCAGAGTAGTAAATGGATGGGTGATGAGGGGTCAGGGATTTAGATAAAAAGGTTGCAGAAGATATAGTGGAAAATGCCAGACCAAAATTGAAGTGGCTGAATACATTCAGTTCCAACTAGGGGGCCTTGCCTGCCAACCGTAGCCTGGTGTCGTCACAGCCCTTTTAGAATAAAGGTCTCTGTGAGCTGCTGCTACCACCGTGAGAGGGGCGAGACAGCTCTCAGATATGCAGATACAGAAATAGGAATTGATCATGTTTCAAGTCTCTTCTAAAAATGAACAGCTTTGGATGCTTTAGGTTTCTGGGACTATATTTGACTCTTGCAGTAGCCCCCAGCTGGGTGTGAGTCCGCTTTCTGCCTTCTCTGGGTTGCATTAGTTTGCTAGAGATGCCATAACAAAATGCCAGACTGAATGGCCTCAGCAAAAAATGTGTTTTCCCAGAATTCTAGAGGCTAGAAGTCGAAGACCAAGATGGCATGCTGCTCCTGTGTGTACAAGCAGGATGGAGAAAGAATCCTTGCTGTCCCTTTCTCTTCTTATCAGGGCATTAGAGCTACTGGTTCAGGGCTCCACCCTTCTGACCTCACTCAACCTAAACTACTTCCTTAAAGGTGCAGTCTCTAAACACCCATCCACACTGAGTGGGTGTTAATGCTCGTGTGTGTGTGTGTGTGTGTGTGTGTGTGTGTGTGTGTGTGTATGTGTGTGTGTGTGTGATGATTCCATTTATCAGAGTGTGTAGGTCTGGGAAGAAAACAATGAGACTGCCTTGATTTTAAATAAATCAGCTTTCTGCCCAAGCTCTTTCCTACAGGTTCTTACTCTGCCCTCTGCAGAGGGCAGGAGGCTGGTCTCCATCCCCAGTGCCTGACCACCTGCCAAGCTGCCTTCCTGTTTATCTGTCTCGTTCTCTGCTGCCATCTTTCAAACTGGCCATGCTAGTTTCTTGCCTTGGAGCAAAGCCCCTCAGTCTCCTACAGCAGCCAGGTCGGATCCTCTCCCCACTGCTGCTGAGCCTGTCCCGTACTGTACCTACAGACTGAAGTCGGTTCTGAGCACCGTACTCCACACGCTTAGTCTGTAAGGAAGACCCAAATCAGGATTGGACGCAAGCACTAGTGCACAGAGAGGGTTGTATGGCAAACAGGTTGGCTACTTCATTCATTCAAATATTTACTGAACATCTACTATATGCAGTCAACAATTCAGTTGTGTGGGATTATCAGTGATTAAGGCCAGCAAAAAATCCTTCCCTCATTGAGCTTACATTCTTTTTATATTATTCTTCTATCAACATTTTTGCTTTGCTCTGATTTCTTCCATTAAAAAAAAAAATTATTGCTCTCTACCACAATTGTATTCTACTCTTTCTTTTTTATACATTTTTTTAGGGAAGGGTAAAGGGTGTTAAGGGCCTCACTACTAGATTGGACTCATGCCTGTTTATAGCCTCTCGAGGGCTGGGATTACAGGCACATGCCACCATGCCCAGTGTTGACTGCCATCTCAGTGCACCCCAGGGGTGGGGCTGGCATGGCCCAGGGATTGAACTCCCAGCCCCAGGGCCTGCTGGCAGGCTCTTTGATCCACTGAGCTATTTGGCTGGCCCTATCACAGTTATTTTCAATCTTACACTTTATAACTCTATAACCTTATTAAATGTATACTTTCACAAGACCTTAACTGACTTCAATAAGAAGTAGGTAGAGGCATTTAATGGAGTAAATCAGGTATTATGAATAAAGTACCAAGCATGTAGTAGAGACTTGATATAGGAATTCTTTAAGATGAACTTCAAATGCTGTTTTTCTCTAGGAGTCTTTAATGGTGCCAGAAAATATGAGGACTTTCTATTCTTTTTCTGTCTTCCTTTAGTATATGGTGCATCCACCATATAATTTGATACTTTTTGAGTTTCTTTCCTCTATTATCCTCTAATTCTTGTGTGTATATCACGCACTCAGATGGTAAACTTCTGCACTGACTATAGCACACACTGCATGTATACATATGTAAGTATGAGGATTACACCCAAGCTCTGAGCTATATCTCTAGCTCTTTTTCTTATTTTGAAACAGTGTCTTGCTAATTCACCAAGTGTCCAGGCTGGGTTCAAACTTGAAATCCTTTTTTCTTTTTTAGGCAGGGTCTCAGTATGTAATTCAGGGGACTGAGGTGATAGTTCAGGAGTCTAAGCACCTGCCTGGCAAGTGCAAGGACCCGGGTTCCTTCCCCAGTACGGCGTGCTGTGCTAGTCCCAGAGCCCTATGCAGGCCTCTGAAACTGGGTGTGGTGGTGCATACCTGTAATCCGAGCATTCAGAAGGCTGAGACGGGAGGCTCACTACCAGTCTGAGCTGCACAGCGGAACCCTGTACCAAATAAATAAATAAATTTTTAAAATTAGTATGTAATTCATGCTGGCCTTGAATTCACTTAGTAGCCTGGGCTGACCTCAAATTCTTCATGATTCTCCTGCTTCAGTGCTGGGACTACAAGTAGGCAACACCACAGCCTCAACCCATATGATACAATCCCGGGTTATGGAAGAGGTGAAGTGAGAGTGTGCAAACACCTCTCTTGCACTCTTACTTGTCATTTTACATTGTCAGTCTGGCCCTCTTTACAAAACAATTCATGATTCCTCCTTACATTTAAAGAGAACTGGATTTACATTGCTAGAACATATCCATTATTTAATGTGGGGGAAAAAAACAATGATACTTGAAGAAAAAGAAACACTTCACATAATGAAGAGTAAAGGAACAGCATTTTCTATAATAGGAAAATTCTGCAGGCAAATTACTTGAGCCCTAAGGAGAACAATTGTGCACCCACTGGATGGGAAATGACACCTTTTTAATTAATTAATTAATTTTGGTGGTAGCAGAGATTGAATTCAGGACCTTGCCCTTGCCAGGCAAGCACTTATTCCACTGAGCTCCCCCCCCTCAGCCTTATACATTTTTCTTTTTTTAAAGAAACATATTGAAGCCTCCTCAGGTAAACTGCAAAGTATGCACAGTATGTTGTAATGGAAAACGTAGATTCAAAATGGAGAGTATGCTCCCAATTTTGCAGGCTATTTACTTACATACATACACAAAAAATTAAGATGTGCTATGTACGTGTATGCATTCCCCATATGAATGCAATCATATACAGCAAGCATGCACTAATAAAAAAGGAAAAAGAAATACCTTGGAAATGAACAATACTTATAGTGGTAAAATTATTGAAAACACTTCATTTTTATTATACTTTAATATTTCTTCTACAATCAGAACAAAAAGCATATATTGTGTGAAAACTGAAGCCGAAGAATGACGTCTAGGCACTGCATCGAGCCCCAGCTCTGTGCTGGAAATGCGAGGATTACCAGGTTTCCCGTGTGGGGCCTGGCTCTGGCCTCTGGTCCTTGCATTCAGAAACTATTCCTTTAGGTCACATGGGCTTCACTGTTTTAAAGCACCCTGTAATTCACGCTTCTACACAATCCAATGGACACTCTTCGCAATGAAGGTGAAGCTCCTCCGGAAGCAGAAATGAGGACTGTCCTTCTCAGTCAGCGGGGAGAGGCCCACTGCTGCTCCATGTGGGTGTGGGGCCAAGAAGACCAGCTGGTGATCAGGGGTCCTTCCGAAGAGAACAGCGAAGGCCATGCAGAGAGCAAATGCGAGGGCCCTGGGCGTCCTCCTGGCTCCCTCCGTGGGTCCCACAGGCCAGGGAGGGAGCTTGGAGCTGCTCTACAGCAGCCCGCCCAGCCAGCATCCACGTGGGTGTTTTTAACAAGGCATGAAACTTGCAATTCGATTAAAAACACATGTCTCTGGTTTCAAAGCATGGTTAGCAACACACACTGGGATTCAGTAAACACACCATCAACCAGGAAAGGACTCATTCAACTCCAAGCCTCCAACTCTGAGGAGCGTAGTATTACAAAGAAACATGGGTTGCACTTCCTGGAATAAATTTCAAGCATTTCTTGGGCTTTCTCTCTGACTACAGGAGAAGGTCACTGAACCTGCTTGAAAACATGAACTATTCCCATTGCTACAATTTCTCAAAGAGAAGAGAGAAGACCAATAGGACACAATTTTTAAAAGGGAGATGGGCTGGGAAGAAGGCCCATGATCTATGGAGGGAGCAGAGTGGAACCTGAGAGCTTGGAGACTGACATCTGCTTGTACATCTCCAGACAGAGATGTGTGTTGATGGGAAGTGCCCAGTGGAGTATGGGTCTTCCTTAGACCATTTCACACAAGAATAGATTTGGGCTCTCTGAACCTGAAGGGTCCCTTCAGGGATGAAGGACTTGGGCTTTGCCATTAGACAAACTCCGCCTTCAATCCATTTCCCCACTTCCAGCTACAGGTAGCTTAACTTGTCTAAGCTTCAGCTCTCCCATCTGATGGGGGAAGCCATGGGGTCTCTCTTCTGGGGTTGCTGGAAGATTACAGAAACAAACAAACAACAACAACAACAAAAAAAAGAGTGACACTAACAGAGGACTTCGCTCACAAACCTCCCACAACTGCTGGCTTCTCTCTTCACCTAGTAACACTGCCGTGAAGCTCAGGAGAAAGCAAATATGAAGGACAGACGAGGCAGGGCTAGGGAAGGGAAGAGAGAACCAACCAGCCAGTGAGTGGCTGAGAACGGACCGCGTCTGTGAGCTGGCGCTTTAAGGAATACAGACCACGTGTGGAGTCGGTTCCACTGGCCGAGTTACCAGATATGTGTATGCCTTCCCTCCAATCCTGATGCTTGGGTGGAGGAGAAAGCAGAGAGGGAACCTCCAGATCTGCTACTTTAGACTGCAGGAAGGGAAACAGAAAGCTTTATTTATCTGGGCTCCCAGCCTGTTAATTAACTTCTGGGCTGGAAATTCTTCCTGTGTGTTGGCGCCTGCACATCTTCTCATTATTAGCAAAACATCTGCTCATCATCGTCATGGTTTCTGAATGAGAGGACCAGAGTTATGTTCCCAGATGCACATGGGTGACATCAAAGCTGCTTGGGCCCTGGTGGCCCTGTTCAGAATGTGGGCTTCAGGAGACTAGAACAGGTACTGGATTTTCTAAACCAAAGAGGAAAAAGGCATTCCAGTCTGTGGCAGTGGAAGGGATTGTGAGTGGAGATGCCTGAACACAGGTAGAGAGCTGGGGCGGAAATGCTCAGAGAAAAGTATGCATCCAGGCTTCACTGTGGCCCCTTTGCTGTGTAAACCCCAGGTTTCAGCTACTGGACCAAAACTCATGGAGGATCCAGCTATGCTCTGTATGAGTCTCTACAGCAGCTCATCGGTGTCCGGGATGACTCAGGTCTCAGCTAGAGACCCTGGCAGGAGAAGCACACCTGTCTCCCCTTGGTGCAGCCAGGAACAACAACCTGTATAACCTGGTGACAGTGTCCCTGGGACAGAGGAACCGGGAGCCTGAGGTGTGGCAGCCTCCTGGGAGACCTTGCCTGGCAGGCCCTATGGGAAGGCTCTCCTGGACACCACTCCAGTAGTAGAACAGCCCTCCTGGTCTACCCAGGTCTGAAGGCTTTCCTGGGATGAGGGATTCCAATGTTAAAACTAGGCATTTCTGGAAAGCTGGGATGTGGCAGTCAGCTTAGGATGTCTCTTCCTCCATGTCTTCTTCTCCCTGGCTACACAATGGCTTCATCCACCCATCTCTGAGAACACACACAGAGCAACTTACACATCTTGGCCTTAGTGTCCCTCTGTATAAAATGGAAAGAATACCAGACTCCCCACCACAGGGATACTAACAGGGCTTTGCTGGACACATGCCAACCCAGCCTGAATAAAGTGCAGATGGCGACAAGGTTGAGTCACCTAAATGAAAGGACTGGCAGCAGGGAGCAGGAGGAAGAGGATGGAAAAGATCAGGGGTGTGTGAAAGACCACCTGAGCAGCTCTCCTCGAAAGAAGAGCAACCGTCTCCATTTTGACTGAGCCTGACCCTATTTCCTCGTACTGTTATGTACAGAGTTGGTCAGGACTTCTGTTTATACTTCAGTTGTCCTTAAGCAATGTATAATGGTCTAGCTGAGGTGCTGGTAGTCTTTGAAGGTGATGTGCATGTTTCCCTGATAACTTACACTTGCTACTTTTTAATGTGAGCCAGGCTAAGACAGGACAGAAGAACTAATGCTCTGCACCACCAGCTGGGATCAAGGCTATGACTTCCTGGGGCTTGAAAGACTACATCAAAGCTGAAGCACCAGATCCCTCAAAACATTAGATGCTATCTCAATGGCATGATAGTATAATGCAGATTACTCTCTCTGCATATTCTCTCTGCATATGGCAGAGGTAAATATAGGCCACCCATGTAGTTCAGCTCACAATAGTCACCTAATTCTCAGTCAATCCTCCTCAAACCACTCCCCCACTGAATAAAAACCAAGCAAGTCCTTGAGTCACTCTCTCTTTGTTCTAGGAAGCCATCTTCATGGCTGAACTTAGAGCCCCTTGGCTCCCCAGTGATTGAAAATATAATTTAGTGTCTTTATTTTCACTGTGGGTTGCATGGAAAGTGCTGGATTGGAATTAACTTGATGGGATTCCAGTAATGTAACTTTGGGATTACAAATATTGGCTTCTTGGACCAAAACAAGGACCTGGAAGTGACTCCTACAGGGGTGGAGGAAGAGAGGGGTGAAGGCTGAGGCAAAGACCTCAAAGGCCATATTTATGACTGGAAACCATCTGTAGTACTCTTCAGCCTATAACCTCATAAGTCCCGTCATGCTTCCTGCTCATGCTCAGATCAGGCCTTGTCTTTCCTCTCTGCTTTGCGCTCCTTGCTCTGACCCAGCGCCCCACCCTGCAGTCTCCCATCCCATCAGTCTCACACCTTGCTCCTCAAGGGCCGCCCCACAAACTCTGGCCCGCTCTCCTTCCAGCCGGCCACTTCTCCAAGTGGTGGGCTGTTCTCCAGCCTGTCGCACTCAGGTGGCCTCTACTGCAAAGCCAGTAAGTGCTCCTCCTGTCATGTGGGGTTGATCTTTAAAACCCTGCTATGTTCTCCAAGCTTCTGGAATTACACGAGCCCCCTCTTGGCCATTGAGGAGTCATTCCAAGGTCCCTAGTGAATGTCTAAAACCACAGGTTGGACAGAACCCTATATGGACTGTGTGTTTTCTTACATATCTATGATAAAGCTTAATTTATAAAATAGATGCAACAAAATATTAAGAACATAATAAAATAAAAATAAATGAAAAAAAATAAAAAAAATATTAAGAACACTAAGTATAAGATAAAACAACTACAGAGCAGTAGAAGTGACGTGAGTGTAGCCTCTCACCTTTTCCTGCTGATAGTTTATTGTTCTCACGTGTCTCTTTGGTATACTTGAATTCACAGCATCTCTATTCTTCTGCCTTGTGCTTGTTATTAGAGAAAATCAGGGTCACCTGAAAACAAAGGCTGTAGCACTGAGATAGTGGATCTGGTCCCTGAGAGCGATTCAGTAACCAACTAGCAGATGGCCTGCAGAGTGGAAATGTTGGACAAAGGGACGATTCATGTTGGGACCAAGTGGGACAACGTGAGGCTCCACTCAGGGAGGTGTGCAGTTGGAATTTTATGGCTTGTTTATTTCTGGAATTTTCCATTTAAAATTTTCTGAGCACAGGTGATTGAAGGAAACTGGCACTGGGAACATGAAGTCATGGGTGATGGGGGGCTGCTGTCCATTCAGACTTCTAAGCTTGTTACCCAGCCCCCACAGTGGAGCCAGCCCAGGCTCAGCCCCTCAGTTTTAGCCATCAAAGACCATGCAAGGTTTCCTGGATGCTCTGTGCTGCTTTCTGCCCCTCTGCTTTCAAAATTCTCTTCAAAAGCTGCTTCCTTTGGGAGGGACAGAAGGGAATGAATTAAGAAGTGCTCACTACATGCACCAACTCTCCACAATGAATATAAGCACCGTGTACTACAACACGCACTAATAAAAATGAACACTGAAAAACTAAACTTGAGAGTCAGTCTAAGGGAAAATTGCTTCCTCTGAGAAGCCATCCTACACGCCTCTTCTTCAGATCATTCTGGATTGTGTTGCTTATGTTTTCCTGCCCCTGTACGCTCTATCATTACACTCACCACACTGGAAGTTATAAGCTGTGTTATGGACCTTTCCCCCCTGCCAAGAAATAAACCCATTGAAGGCAGATTTCATTTTATCTGCCTCTCCATCCCTACTGGCAGCTCAACACAGAGCATGTTACCAATGTCTCAGAGATCCATAAACGAAAGCCCACAGCCTGGTGCATACAAAGCACCACCGAGCCCCAGAGCAGGCCAGTGCTTCAGAGTGAGACCTCCACTGCTGAGAGAACTGAAAACTCCAAGCAAACACAAATCCTCCGGTATCCTCCAGCCCAGCCTCAGCCATGGTGCATCCTTAGCGAGCCAGTATGGGGACAAGGACCTGGCTTCAGGCATTTCCTGTGACTCTGAGCCACCTGCCTGACTCGCTGGGCCTTGCTTCCCTCATGTAAATAATAATGGAGATAATGATGAGCTATATCATTATGCCTCTGCAAGGAGTAAATGAAAATATGCACGTAAAACTGTCAGTGCTTAGTGGACACTCAATACTCGGTCTAACTCAGCCTTCTTTCTTTGCAGTGTTGGCAAAAACAAATCTGAGTGTCCACAGCACAGCACCAGGCCCTGGCCTGTGAGACAGGAGCTAATGAAAGGAGGAAGGAGGCAAAGACTCCCTTCCTGGGCTGTGGCCAGAGCACCCTGGCCATGTGCAAAGGTCTCTTGGCTCCTTGACTAGGAATGCAGGGATCTCTGTGCCCAAGAGGCAGCTGCAGAGCCCAGTGCCTACACCCCACCCTTCCCCACCCCCTGGCTCAGGGCCAGAGGACCAGACACAGAACAAACAGGTAACAGGATCTTCCTAGTTTGCAAGGGTAGTGTTTTCTGCAGGCAGATACAGAAGAAATGAGAAGAGATGTGAAGAGGAAGAAAAAACAAAAAAAAAAAAAAAAAAAACCACTAGTAGTGGTTATCTGTAGGCACGAGATTCCAGGTGATTTTTTCTTTAGTCTTTCTTATACTCTTTCTCAGGATTGGGGATTTAGTTTTGTGGTAAAGCACTTGGCTAATGCGGACAAAGCTATGGGTTCAATCTCAAGCACAACAAAAAGCTTTAATTCTTTCCTACTTTCTAATACTCTATAGAAAACTGTTTCTATTGTTTGACAACTACAAAGTGTCTGGGGTTGGACAAGGGAGGATCCAAGAAAGGGCTGGTCTCCATTCTCAAGATGAAGAAGAGCTAGGAGCAAGGCCGGCCAAGGAGGCCTGGTGAAACCTTTACGACACCCAAGGAAGAGAGGCTACCCAGTCTTCAGGAGTCCACGCCAGAGGGAGGGACACTAAAACAACAAGCCCCTAAGGTGGTAGGGTGAGAAGTGTGTGTAGGAAGCCTTTCGTACAAAATTGAAGGGACACCCAGAAATAATCCAGTCACCAAGACAGAGCTAGCTTTCACAAAATCAAAGCTAAAGCAAAACTGTACGTGGAATAAAATCTCACACTATAAATAAAGAGAGATCTGTGAACAGGGCTAGGATAGTGCACTGTTCAAGTAAAGGCCCTTCACTTAAGACACTAGATTCAACATGGAGGAATCTCACCCAAACAGTGTGTCACTATAAAAAATAAGATGCCACTATGTCAAACGTAGAGGCACACATCTGTAATCCCAGCTACTCGGGAGGCTAAGGCAGGGGGACTGCAGACTCAAGGCCACCCCAGATAAGGTGGTAAGGCTGTGTATTTTAAAAAGGGCTGAGTATATATTTCAGGAGAGGTTTATTTTTTGGTTTTGGTACTGAGGACTGAACCCAGGGCTTCCAGCTTGCTAGGCAAGCATTCTACCACTGAGCCAAATCCCCAGCCCCAGGGCTGATGATGTAGTTCATTGGTAGAAAATTTCTTTATTTGAACAAAAAGAAAGAAAAAGAAAATGCTAGGCAAGGCAGCACATGCCTCTAATCCCAGCATCTTGGAGACTAGGCAGGAGGATTGCAACTTAGAGTCCCATCTGGGCAACTTACTGACTTAGCAAGATCATTTCTCAAAATTAAAAAAAAAAAAAAAAAAAAAAAGGCAGGGAGAGCTGAGGACATATAGGGAGATCAAAATATATGGTGAAAGTTTAAATTTTTAAAAATACATTACAGTAAAAGATGTATTACAATTAGTCTGCCTCAAAATACTTCCTCTCTCTTCAAAAAGAAGTGCTGCCACTTTCTAAAGCGGTGCAAGAGGTCTACCTCTGCAGGTGTCTCCACAGGTGTGAAGAGGTACAGCTGCCAAGTGCCAGCCTGTAGGAAAGCCTTCTGATGCGTTGCGTCCTCACCCCGCTTCCTCACTGGACCCAGCACCCTGTGACATCTGCCTCTTCCCCCAAGCCAAAGTGACTGTGAAAGGTGAACATTCTGAACTTATTAGGGATACGGAGGCAGCCCCAAAATACAACTAAAACATGCAAGAGGACTTCCGGAAGTTTGGCAAGAATGATGACATAATTGCATTGAAGGTGAGGAGGAATATTCGGGGGAGGATTAAAGGCAGTGTGTTGCATGGTAATAAGGTTTTTGAAAAGGTCACGCATTTCCCTGTAGCTTTCAACTGTGCCTGGTAGTTCAGTGAGAAGGTCCTGAGTTCACCCCAGCACCACACG
Organism: Ctenomys sociabilis; assembly: GCA_004027165.1. NCBI lineage: Eukaryota > Metazoa > Chordata > Mammalia > Rodentia > Ctenomyidae > Ctenomys > Ctenomys sociabilis. The sequence goes on along the minus strand of PVKA01000799.1, from coordinate 52,476 downwards.
CTTCCTATAGACACGCCACTGAGAAGCGATATCTTGACCACTAAGGTTCTGGGTGCCCCTTCCTTTCTGTAGCAACATCTGCTCACGCAGCCCCATCTGACGGGATGCAGGAATGGAGGGAGGACATTTAGCCTGCTGCCTGGAAAAGGCTGCTCTGAGGACCCAGTAGCATTCAAGGTGCCTTTGAAGAATAAACAGCGTTTAACAGATGCAAAAATAAACAAAGGCCATTCAGGCTCAGGGCTCAGCCTGTGCAGGGAGGAAAGGGCATGATGTCCTAGGGAAGAGCCACCAACAGCGCAGGAAGGACTGCCCAGTTCTGCCCACTCATCTCTGGAGCCTCATCCCTACAGGTAGCACCGCAGTGGCCCCAGGTGACCCCTGAGCCACTGAGCATTTTTGCAGCACCTCCCCCACACCTGGCAGTGTGGCTACAAAAGCAGGAGATAGTGCAGGAGAGACAGCCCTGCCCCCAAGAGCCCAGGTCCAGCACGGATGCCCTGTTGGCTGAGGACTGACCTAAACATTGCTTGCTTTTTTTTCTTTCTTTTTTTTTTGCCATTTTCAATGCTATCACTATGGCAAAATTATTTCAACAGTTCCTCACATTACATCATTTTCTTTAAAAACCATATTCAATGCCATGTAATAATGGAAGGGGGGGTTTCAAAAAAGCTTTGACAGCAAGAACTGTTTTCTCCTCCTTTGCTCAGCCTAGGGAGCCAACTGGGCTTTGCTCTCACTTCGCATTTTCCAGGTGAGAAATCTGCAAATGAGCACTTGAGAGATCTCCTCTAAGGTCTTGGATCAGACGGGCGCACTGGGACTGGAATCCAAGGCTTCCAACTCCTGGGCTCTTTACTGTCCGCCACTCTTGTGAGGATGGGCTGTGAGCAGTTTCTCTCTAGTGTCTTCTAAACTTTGCTAAGAAAGCAGCTCCTGGCTTGCAGCTGATCTCTGCAACTGATGAATGCTCACAGATGGGGCCCATTCAGAGCTTGCTGTGGGGTGGGGGAGGGGTGGGGGATGGAGACCCTGTGGCCTCCAAGCTTTCTCAGTGAGGGAGAGGAAGGAAAGCATCCCTCCCCTACACCCTGTGTCCTTCCCGACTCCCACCTCAGGAGAGGAGCAGTGAGAGGGCCAGGAAACTCTGCGTCTAGTCTAATCACGGACTGTGCAGCAGGGCCCTGTCCTGTGTGTCCCTTCCAGAGGGATTTCACTTTGCACACCCAAGGACTACCTGATGAAAAGCTATCTCTTCCTACAATCAAGGTATGAATCAAGCCACAAAACCAGCATCACAGGTGGTCATGAGGACAGCTAGAAGGGGAGCTCTTCCACAGGGGAGCCTGCGGGAGTCACTGATTCTCCAGGGCCTGGGCTGGGCATGGGCAGAGTGTCCACACAGAGCCTGAGACCGGCCGACTTGGATACAGTCACAGGATCGTGAGCAGCACCGCAGCTCCTCTCAGCTGCTGCTGGTGGGTCCCATCTGGGCCTGGATGTATGAAATGCCTTCTGGAAACAACACTGCGGGAGCCCTCGCACAGGAGGCAGGCCACTGGCCTGAGTCACAGCACAGTGCCTCTGTGTGCTGGCTCCTGTGAGCTGGCCCAGGAACCTAAAAGTCATGGGGGCAGAAAGCACTGAGGATGAGAAGAGAGGCAGCAGCGCACCATCCAGCATGCACGTAAAGGCAGGAAACTGAGTCAGCTCAGAGCCCCGTTCCCTTGGCGGTGCCACCTCTACCATGCCCTATGAACCTCCAGGGTGTTCTGCACTTGTTCACTGCTTTGTTTTGGGATTGTCATCATCCTGGTCCTCATTAGTACCCTCAGCACCATGAGTGGCACTTACTGAGTGGCATCTTCACCTTCATTCCTGCTACTATTTATTGAGACTAGAGGACTAGATGGAGAATCCTGAAAAGGTGTCTGTGATGTCATTCCAGGACCCTGTGAGCTTCATCTCATTTGGAAGAAGGGGCTCTACCAACGTGATGCAATTCAGTGCCTAGGCAGAAGCCACTTAGCTTAGATGGTCCAGATGTTCCTGAAGCATAATGACATGTATCCTTATAAGAGAGGGAGAGAGGGACACTAGGTTTGAGACACATAGAGGACAAGACACAGAGAAGAGGAGGTAGCAGAGGAGATTGGTGAGCTGCAGCTGGGGAACATGCATGGCTGTGAGAGCAGGGAGAGGCAGGACCAGAGAGCAGTGGGGTAGGAAAGATCCTCCCCAGGGCTGTATCGGAGGGGGTGCATCTGTGCTGGCCTCTGATTTTGGGTCTGGGGCCTTTGGAAACAGGTACAAAATGTCTGTGGGGTTAAGTCACCTGATTTATGGCCATTTGTTGTAGCAGCTTCAGGAAGGCAGCACACTGAGCACCACCACGAGTGGCAGTGGCCGCAGCACAGGCAGCATCTACTGAGTACACTCTGAGCCTATCTAGCAAATTCCAAGCACCAAGCATGTGCGAGGTTATCCAACGACTGCGTGGGAGGCCTATGAGATGCGTAAACTGGAGCTTAGTGAGGAACTGGCCAGGGTGGTTTGGGACTGAGCTGGAACACAACCCTACATGGCCTGCTCTCTCCAACTAGAAGGTCGTTTCCACTTGGACAGTGTCCTGTTTCTTTGCAGCCACCACAGGAATTTGCCAATAGGCGTTCAACTTATTTTTGAACCCAAATGATATTTTTACCAGACTTATCTCTGATGCTTGGCTCTAACAGTCACAGAATGACTAATTGTAGGGCTGGTAGACAACATCTCAAATGACCTGAGTGATGCTTTGAATGGAGTTGCCAGCACCTAAATAGCATCTCTGATGGACCTGGGGAATTTCTTCCTTAGCATGTTAAAGCTGAAACCCCACTCAGAGAGGCATTAGCATTGACTACTGGAGCAGAAAAACAGCACAGTATGTGTTCTATCTTCTTGACCAGAGAGTATAGTAATCTAGATTTACAAAGAGAACATCATAACCTTCCAGCAGTCTACTAGACCAGCAAGCAGTGGGCTAGAAAAGATTCCAGAAACTTCTGTGGTAATAGAGGAGAATTTCAGAGGTCAGGATTAGCTCTACCTGGGAAACTAAGGGTAAAATTGCCCATGACACTGCTCAGCAAAATGTACTCAGGAGAACTAGAGAGAACATTTTATATATGGCTGGCCCCATGGTTTTGTTTGAACATCAATATACCTTGTGGCTTCATCTGGAAATAGCATCTAGACAAATTCATCCTGAATCCCATGCATGCTGGGCCATTTCATTCCGAGGCCAGAAACATCCTTTGGACGCCTTCCATGCTGCTGCTTGGGTAACCCAAAATGCTAATTACCCTAGGGAGGCCTTTAAACTCAACACAAAGCACTGAAAGAATAGTAGTGACCTGGCTGACTACCTCCTGCTTAAAGCAAAGCAAATATTAAGTCAACATTGGCCTATGTCCATTTAATCTTTACTGAAGAGAAAAGAAAGGGAAGAACCCTAGGAGGCAATCAGCACCTTCTGAAGTGTTTTTTCTCAGCCTCGTGGAGTGAGAAGACAGCCTGCTCAGCCATCCCAGGGGCAGGCAAGACTCAGGTGTTGTTGGTTGTGCAGCCCGCACCGCTGCAGACAGTGCCAGCCCAGGGTGAGCAGGGAGAGAGGCAGGGAAGAGGCCCAGCACCTCATTCCATGGGTTCACCCACCAGTGAGGGAGAAGGCAGCTTAGGGAGGCAGCTTACTGGGCATGGACTGCTATCAAGCCTTAACTGCTCTTATGCTTAGTGGATAAGGACTTTGTGGCCAACCAGTTCAATAGGAACCAGTCCAACAAGAAGGTGGTCAGTCCTGCTGCTCTCTTTATTGCGTCCCCAAGGGAACAGTTTTGTACCACTAGGTCCACATATGCTGGGTGCAACCCCTAAACCCAAAAAGCTTTGGCCACTGAGTTTGCTTTGGAAGGCATGGGACATGACACTGCACCTGATCACAAAAAAAAAAAAAAAAAAAGAATATGTGATTGGAAACTAGATGAAAGGCAGCCCTCTTTACAAAGAGGAGAAGAACTTGGCCAGACTGTGTTTCATTGTGGCAATTTGAGCAGATTAGCACACGCACTCGGGTTTCTCTGCCAGGCTTGGGCCACCACCCACTGACAGCCTTTACTGGTTAACCTGAGCTTGCTGTGGACCCTTCTGTACTCTCAATCCCTTCTCAAAACTTGGTGACTTGGTTTGGACTTGTGCAGACTTCTCCTGCATTTATGTGAATGTCATTTTGCCCATTTTATGTCTCACATCAAAGGAATGACATTTATCCAATAGTGTTAGTCCCCTGTAGCCTCACTCACTGTACTGACTCCACAGTCTAGTGCACATCTTGCAGGTGTGCAGATTCAGGTGGTTAGGCCCCTGTCCCACTTATTCCAGAGCCTTACAACTATAGTATAAGACTGGAAAGTTCTAGAACCAATAGGAAAACTCAATAAAGTTACAGATTACAAAGTAATATATGAAAGTCTTAGCTTTAATATATACAAAATACCAGTCCAAAAAATAATAGAAAACACTACCCCTATTTTCCTTTTTTAAAAAAATGCATTTAGTACAGGGTCTACAGATCAGACTCAGAGTGATCCTCCTGTTTTCACCTCCCAAGCACTGGGATTACAGGCACAAGTCACCACGCCCAGTCTTAGCCTCCCCCTCTCCCCATTTCAGCACACCCCAAGGGTGGGGCCTACCTAAGCAAGTGCTTTAGTTCACTGAGTTGTATGGCTGGTAGCCTCTACTCATATTTTCAAGATAAATGAAAAAAAAGAAAGCTTTGATATATTACTATTTAGTAAGAAATACATTTAAATATAATACTGATATTCATTAAGAAACATGTTTTACCTACTAGAAAATGGCTTTAAAGCTACTGATAATATGCTGTCAATTTTTGGCATGGTAAAGGTACTATGGTTCCATAATTTCATCATTTACAAATATATAATGAAACACAGATGAAAAGACATGATGCCTGAGATTTGTTTGAAAATTATGGGAGGGACAGGAGATGAGGATGCAGGAGAGATGTGATCACGAGGCCACACAGTTGATGGCTCCATGGCTTTGCGGCCTTGAAAGATACAGAAGACTCATTTCAGTGTTCTTGGTACTTTCATGTACATTCTCAATTTTCCACATTAAAAACTCTATCCAGGAACTAGAAGAACATTTTAAGAGAAAGATCTAGTTTTCTTTTTAACAAAAAGCTGTTCAATGATCTTTTTTCTCCTTTGAAGTAATCTATACATTCAATGTGAACTCAATTAAAATGCCAACAAGGAGTACTTTAGCAAAATTCCTCTGGGGGGGGGAAATATATATATATATATATATATATATATATATATATATATATATATATATATATATATATGCCAGGACATTTATGAAAGAAAATAAGATTATGGATTTGGGAAGAGACAACCTGAGCTTACAAGCATGAAAACATTACAAAGCTCACAAACTAAAAAGAATGCAGAGGACAAAGAGGACTTGGATGCAAAATAAAATTCCAGAAATAAGCCCAAGTGCTTACTTGGTGTCAAGTACTATTTAAGATGTTGAATATTTGGCACTAAGCAACACATACAAAAAATTCCAGCCCTTAACTAAGTACACAAACAAAATCCAAAAAGTGTTATTTGTGAGGAACAAAGCAAGGCAGTGATATAAAGAGTGATGAAAGTGACGTCAGCGTTGAGACCTGAAGAACGAGCCACATAAAGCTAACCCAGAACAAGGACATTCCAGGCAAAGGGCAAGAGAGGCCAGCTCCCCGCTGCCCCACTGACAAGGCAGAGGCTGGATTATAGTCTTGTAGGGAATCTCCCAGGACTCTGGATTTTATGCTAATTGAAATGGAAAACTCTGGGGGCCTGGGAGATGGCTCAGCGGAATAAGCACTTGCCTGGCAAGCACAAGGGCCTAAATTCAATCCCCGGTTCTGCCAAAAAAAAAAAAAAGAAATGGAAAACCATTAGAGAGTTTTAATCTGCAGAGTGATATGTCTGTTTAGCATTTTAAAAAATGACTCCAGCTAATAGGTAGAAAGTGGATTCTGGCTCTATGAAGAACAGAAATTTAATTTCAGTTTCCTCTGTGCTATAGTTTGACTGTCTCTCTCAAAAGTTCATGTGTTGAAAACTTAGTCCTCAAATTTTCACTTTGATAACATTTGGAGGAGGGGAACATGGGAGTTAACAGCAGATGAGGTCTCAAGGATGGGGCCTCCGTGACAGGATTAGTATCTTTATAAGAAGACCTGAATTTGCTCATGTCTATTTTCTCAACACTGATGCCTTTTGCCGTGTTCTGACACAACAAGGAGGCCTCGCCAGAGCTGTTTTATTCTAGTAACAGAAAACAAAGTAAAGCACCTCCTAATGGCCCCCCCCAAGACGTGAGACAAGGAGGAGGTGATGGAAATGGAGCACAGCTGAGGTAGAGCCAGCCTAGCTCCAGTCTGCTGGAAGATTAGAGGTAAAAGAACATGAGAAAGGAATCAAGAGTGACTCCTGATGCTTGGTCAGAGTAACTGGATAGATGACAGCACCATGAACTGAGAAAGAAGGTAAGCAAGGGCAGGTGTGGCAGAGAGGACACCAGATCAGACGGTGTCACATCCATCTATTCTGGGAGAGCACAGCTGTCAGCAGGCAGCCCCATGGTGGCTGTAACAGTAGACAGGTGGCTGCTGTGTGAGACGGGGCTCAGCGTAGAAATGGATATTTGACAGTGATCATAAAGAGAGGACAATGAGAGAGCATGTGAGCTCTCCAGGGAAAGCAAAGATTGTTCCATAATTGTTGGGGCAACTGAGTTTGCATTTGGAAGGAAGAAAGCCCTGAATTCCAAATTCAAGCTCTGCACCAAACAATTTCCAAACAGATTTAAAAAGAAAAATAAAATATACATGACAAATGGCTCTTCTGCCAGTTGGGCAATCTTTTTTAGGGACTGTATGGCATCATTTGGTTATCAAATCTAAAAATGCATATTTACTATGTGCTAGTAGCTCTACTACTAATATTAATTCATCCAGTAAATATGCAAGAATTTTCTAGGACATGGGCTTAAGGGTACTGGCTTGCAGACTCACTGCAGCAGGAGATCAGAAACAAGCGAAGTACCCCTCAGCAGGGGACTGGCTGATGTAAGGACTGCAGGGCCACCAGATGGAACGACTCTGCCAGCGACAGAAGTAGGGGAAAGCTGTGTGTGGTGATGCCGAGCTATCACCAAGGCGGACAGCAGCAAGCAGAAATCCTTTGTCATCTTTTTATACAAATATGTACGCATAAAGCTTTTCAATGTCCACTTTATATCACGCTCATTGCTTGAATTATATAACTGCGCTTCCACTTTCTATTAAAAAGTTGTAAGAATGATCTGAACAGTATAATTACCGGTCAACCTTTTGTTTTCTTTCTACTTGTTTGTATATTTTTTAAAAAGCACCCTAGCAAGTATTATTATTATTTTTATTATTAGGATGAGGAGGAAGTGATGGAGGAGGAGGAAAAAGAGGAGGAAGAGGAAGAGGAGAAGGAAGAAGAGATCACTTTAAATCTGTGTAAAAATCTAATGACCTTCTTTAATTTTTGTTTTTTCTTTTAATGTTCTGACCTAACAGAGACTTTGTACCTTGAGGCTCTGCTGGAAGTAGCCTGTTCCTAGGGCCAAGCTGTAAATGTTGCAGGAGAGGACAGGGCTGCCAAGGAAGGTGTTTAATGAGCAAAACTTAAGGGTCGAATGCAAATTACTAGCAGCACCAGATGGCAGGGGTCAGGCTGGAGGTGCCTCAAAGAAATAAAGTCAGAGCCCTGGTCAGGTCCAGAGAAAGACAAACGACTCCCATCAGATTGGGGGGCTGGGGAGTGAGTGACCCGGTTCACACAGCTGGCACACACTACCGCAGGACAGGGAGAGGGGTCTTTACACTCGGACTCAAGGATGGAGAAGATTGGGGGTGGGGAAGGGGCTAAGGACACAAAAGGAGTAAGGTACAATATCTTGTGGTAAAATAGACCATTTCTTCCTTCGTGGGAAATTTTACATGCAGGGCTTTTAAGGTTTGGCTATCCCCAAATCCCAAAATACCAAAACCAGCATGTGTTTGCATACACACACATACACACACACACACACACACACACACACACACACACACACACACGGCCTAAGGATTGGGATACACACTTCTATTTACCCTGAGGGAAAAAGGAACACAAACAAAATTTAATTAAGTGGTTATTAAGAATTTTAAATGGAAAAGGGAATTATCCAATCAGGCCTTGGCTTCATGTTCTTTAGTCTTTAAGGCATACCTTGTTAAAACAGAAAGTTAATAGTATCAGTGCTACGTTATTTGTTGTAATAAAGCCCTGAATTTGGTTAGAAATGAAAGTGCACTATTCCCCCTCTCACGATTAACCACCTTCAGAGGAAGCCAGCCCTCCAGAAACAGAGCTGCCACACTGTCGCCCATTTCTCTCCGGTGCAATTTGCCCAAGTGTGGATGGGGTACCTTGGAACAAATAAAAGGATCAGCACTGGTCTTGAACATTCAGACTTAAAAGGATCACAGACAGGAGAGCTTCTGTGAAAACATTGACACCTCCTGGCCAAGCCTCTCCTGAGCCTCTGGCATAACCCGCAGCTGGCTCTCTGCCTGGTCATGTAGGAAATGGGGCCTAAATGCTTCACACCGGGGTCCCTTATACTTGTCTTGTTTCCTCTTCAGTAACCACTCCCAGGTCCTTCAGAATTGCCTCTTGGATCTGATTTTTTCAATCACAGAGTTACTTTTGCAGGTCTTGGGAGAAAAAATACATTGTTCCCCCCAAAATTATACCTTTCTTTTTTGGCCCTATAGTGTGCATTTTTTGCTCTTGGTAGAGTACTCTAAACTATGTCACTGCAACATATTTAGTCAGAGAAAAGACCTCTTTAGCATTCTTTCTTTGGGAAACTGGCTCTGGCCAGCTGGGGCTCTTCAGTGGAGTTTCTATATTCATCAGAAGTACCATATACCCTGGGAGCAGTAGCAGTTGTTAAGATTGGCCTATAGATACCTGGAAACAATGCTTCTCCCGACTTTTTAACATATTTTATTCTAGATAAGTAATTTTTGAAGCATTTCATAGTTTTGAAAAATCTACATAGCATTTCGTGATTCAGTGTGACAGAAAAGTCTAGTGTTATGGAAGAGGCGTATGCAGACATGTATACACGGGTACATATGACACATACATAGTGCATATACGTGAGGCACCTGCATGCATTCCATAGAAAGAAGGTGCAGGCTCACAGATTTAGGGGACATTAGACTAATAAACAAAAATCCTCACATTCAAACTCATATAGGACAGTTAGTCCTAAGGAAAATCTAGGATACCAACAACAAATCAATACCATCTGCTGTTCACAGCCAATGATGACCGGTGTCAGTCAGATTTCAGTCATTACTAGAGAGGAAAAATGCATTCCTTGTAAATGATCCCCCAATCAATGTTATTCATTTTTTGTTGCTTTTTAATGCCTTGAACTAAAATTCTCTGCTATTAAGCAGCGATGTTACTAAATGTACTATTGTATCTTGGACCGGATCCTGGAACAGATAAAGGACAGTCATGGAATCTGAATAAAGTGAGGAGTCTTGTTAGTGAAAATGTGCATGATGTGACACATGGACCGTGGCCACGCAGGATGCTAGCGGGGAAACAAGTCCTGGAGTTAGGGCTCAGTGATAAAGCATTTGCCTAGTGTCCGAGAGGGACTATGTTAATCTTCAGCATCCAAAAAAAAGAAGAGGAAAGGATGATCTCTTGCTTTCTTCCTAACTTTTCACTAAACAAAATAATTCCAGAACAAAAAGTTCATTGCAAATGTAATAGGTGTTTTACGGCTAAACCAATATTCTTAGACCTTTCATGTTTATCGTACGTCAAAGGAAGGAACTAGAGGTCAATTTCCCATCCAGTAAATTATGGCCATGCAGGGTGCTAGCAGGGTCATGCTTGGAGTGTGCAGAGACACCCAGCAGGGGCCACCCTTCGTGGACAAAGCAAATCAACGTCCAGATATGGCGATAATTATCTTACAGGTGCTGACCTTATGGCCCAGAAGGCTAGAGGAGTCCTGGGAGGAGTTCTGACTTGGTGGCAGGAGTTGATCATTGCCTGAGGAGACAAGCAGCAGTGCAGAGAAGCATGAGCTCAGCCAGCCACGCCAGGGCTCTCTTTCCCAGTGGCCGGAAACAAGCTGGCGAACTGGGCAAAGCTCCCTGCCCCATGGCGGGAGGAATTCACACACCCAGCAGGGGCTGGAGCCCGGCCGGGGATTTCAAGGCCAACCCAGCATCATTTCCAGAGAGCAGCAGAGTCACTGAGCTTGCGCGTCCAGACACAATGTCTACCAGGCCAGGCTGCAGAGCCACAGGCCTATTCCTGGCTGCCAGCATGTGTTCACCACCAGTGTCTGGCCACAGGTCCAGGAGCCACATGCAGGTTGGTTCCAGCCCCTCTCAGCAGCACAGGAAGACTTATCCTTCTGAGGTTGGCATGAATGAAGAGTATTGTTTTAAAATTGGATTTTTAGGTGCAAAGCTTCTCCTTCACTCTCAGAAGGCTGTATCCCACAGCCAGCCCATTCTTATCCCCTAGTAGCTGTTGGTCTGTGAGATTTTTATTCCTATCCCAAACTATTCTGATTTTGTCTCTGATCAGGTGGGCAGAGGTCTTTCTTTTACATGTCTACAAAGCAAAAGCTTGTCATTTTCCCCAAACCCACTCTGCTTCTGACCAGACTTTGCTGCAGAGGGAAGCTAGTGTCACCATCACACCTGTTCCAGGAAGATCCTGATGGTGGGCAGTGCCCCGGTTTGTCCTCCAGAGGCCCATGGGTTGCCCTTGGCAGGGCAATGTCACGTGGCAGGCCTTTTAAGAGGCTGGGTCTCATTGGATGTTGTTGGGTCACTGACAGCTGTGATGAAGGTGGCCGTCTTGTGTACAGGGTCAACATCTATAAAATAATCATCACATATACCACTGGAGGGAATGGAGGCCTTCTTACAGGACCCTGAGCCAGCTCTTGGGAGAGTTAATTATTATTCTCAGACCACTCCTTCTGAACATTTGGGGCCTTTAGTGTGTCCATACAGGAAATCTGTTAATCCCGTCGTCCTGTCTTCAAGTATGCTAAGATACAGAGATGTGCACTTTTTTGTTTTACTTTATGTAGCATGAATTGCAGTGAGTTATTAATATGCTCTTCTTAAATCAATAACTGACTGGATGAACAAGTGAGTGAATGAAAAAGAAGTCTTAAGCTCACTCATAACTAGTCTAATATTTGTCCAAAAGGTAAATTTATGAGCAAAAGTGGGATGTTTTCCCTTCCTGTGATGAGCTGAGGACACAAGAACTTTGTTATCTAAATGTTTGAGTAAGGAATTCAGAGTTCGTCCAGGCCCAAGGACATCTTGATGGGCTGATAGCACTGATCACCAGGCCACGTGTTTCTGGAGAGTAAGACCTCAGCAAAAGGGGCATCTACAGTAGAACAAGTGCTTTTTTTGCTTCTTTTTTGGAATATTTTAAAATTATTATTCCATGTAAGTCCTCAGCACAAGGCTCAGAATCATGACTCTTGTTACTGTGACTCCTTTGAGGTGACTGAGAACCAATGAAGGCAAGAGCAGGGTGGTCCAGGCCACCCTCCTGAAGTTCCTTCCTGGAGTCGTCCCTGCACAGCCTCTGCTCCCTTAGAAGAGGATCTGAGTGGACTTGGGAACTAGAGGTGAGGTGGGAAGTAGCCCTCCATATCTGGGCCTCTACCTCCCACCAGCCCAGAAACAATTACACAATAGGACATGGGACCAAAGGGCCCTGTAGGACACTGCGTTTTCTTTCAGGGGATTGGATCGCAGGAGACAGGGCTAGGGGTTTCTGGGCACCCTGTTCAAATACTCTCAATCTCTACCCTCTCTTTCTACCCTTACCCTTAAGCCCCACCCCCACCATAGTACCCAGTTTTGTCATAGATGGAGATGTCACACAGAACAGTGACAGGGTGCCCTCTTAGGGTCTGCACACTCTTTGCTCTGTGGCAGAAGAGTACCACTCTGCAGCTTTCAGGTTTTTTTTTTTTTTTTTTTTGTCTTTTTGAGACAGGGTCTCACTATGCAGTTCAGGCTGGCCTTAAGCTCACTTTGTAGCTCAGGCTGGTCTTGAACTCACAGCAATCCTCCTGCCTCAGCTTCCCAAGTGCTGGGATTACAAACATGCGCCACCACACCTGGCTCTGCAGCTTTCACTTTTAAGAGTGAAGCCACAACAGCCTCAGCCTCACAGGATGTCACACAGATTAAGATAAATCACGGAAATGAGCTCACAGAACCACACCCTCAACAAACAGCAACCATCAGTGCTTTATGATTGTGATTCCCAAATGCTCCCTCTGTCTCTGGACCCATTCCCTCTTCAATGTCCACATTCTGTGGCAGTTCTTATCAGTCACCAATGTGTCAGACCCAAATCCACAAGGTTCTGCCTTGCCCTCTCCTTGCCAAACCCCCACAGTAACTGTGGAGTCCAGGGTATTACCAGTTTGTACCCCTCGTTCCTAACTGCCTGATCATTCAGTGGTTCCTACACACCTGGACTTCACAGGGCAATGCAAATTTTATAAAGTGTTGTTGAAACAAAACTATTTAGAATTTCAGTCAGTAAAGACACTAAATAAATATCGTTGAGAAATGCCATACTTTCACGGCAAGACAATATAACCTCTTGCAAAGCAGGAAGGCTACAAGTACAACTCATAGCCACTCTTCACAATGAGTATAAGGGGGCTGGTGAGATACCTCAATGGACTAATGCTCCTGCGTTTAGGCAAGTGCAGGGACCATGGTTTGATCCCTGGCACCACATGCCATGACAGCCCCACCCCCAGGGCAGGCTGAGCTGGCCACAGAGTCCAGGAGCACTGCCATATGCCTCTAATCTCAGTGCTGGGGATGCTGAACACAGGAGGATCACTGTGAGTCTGAGCTGCATAGTGAGACCCTGTAACAACCAAATACACTGAAAAGAAAAGAGAAAAACTCAGCATATTGACCTTAGTGTTTTCATTTCTCACCAGTTCGAAGCATCAGCCCTGACTGGTATGTCTTTTCGAGGCAGCATTTGGAATCCTGCTGGTCTAGTCCCTCTCACTGGTTGTCTTAGTCCACTCAGGCTGCTAGGACAAAGTGCTACCTTCAATGGTGTGGCTTATAAACAGTTTAGTTCTCGTGGTTCTGGAGGATGGAAGTTTAGGCTCAAAGGCCCAGCGGATCTGGTTCCTGATGACAGCTTTCTTCTGGATATGTCTTTGCATGGTGGAGAAAATGAAAGACAAGAAACAGGCCTTCTGGTGCCTCCTCTTAGATGGACATCAATGCAAGGACTACATCGTTACGTGCTAACTACCTTCCAAATGCCATGTTTCCAAATACCATCACTTTGGAGATCAGGTCCTCAACATAGAGGAAGTCCCATTCAGATCCTAACACGACAGCCCTTCCACTGTATCCCACACACACCTGCACAGCACCCACCTTGTGCACACATCCCTGCTCCTGGAAAGCCAAGGATTACATCCTGCTGTTCTGCATGAGGCTCATCAGACACAGCACCCCAAGCCCAGCCAGCGGGGGTTCCCAACAGAAGAGGCTGCACTAATGATTCTTTTCTCTATCTCCATTTTTCCTCTGTTGGTGGGACAGTGTGGAGATAAAACGCAGAGCCTCACTCATGCTAGTTGGGAGATCTATGACTGAGCTATATACTCAGCCCTTTATGTTTTGAGACACAGCTCTCTAAGCTGACAGGGCTGGCCGGAAACTTGTGATCCTCCAGCTCTGCCACCTGGTTAGCTAGTACTACATGCACATGCTACTGTGCCTGGGTACAATTTGTCTTTCAGAGCTTGGATTCTCTTATACAAATGTGTAGTGAGGAAGAACCTTGATTTCTCATTCAGTATGCACACTCTGCACCATAAGAGCGCAGTTCTGAGCCGGGCGTGGTGGCGCATGCCTGTAATCCCAGCACTTGGGAGGCTGAGGCAGGAGGACTGTTGTAAGTTCAAAACCAGCCTGAGCTACAAAATGAGCTTAAGTCCAGCCTGAACTGCACAGTGAGACCCTGTCTCAAAAAGACAAAAAAAAAAAAAAAAAAAAAAAAAAAAAAAAAAAAAAAAAAAAAAAAAAGAGCACAGTTCTGTCCCCAGAGCCCTACAATCCTAGTAGTCACAGCTAAGAGCCTACAGAGGACAGAGACTGCATCCCCACTGGGCATACCTCAGTGGGACACCCTAGCACCCCAACTTGGGAGGTCAGCTGCCTTCTCCTTCCCCATCACTAGATGCCTTCTTCAGGGACAGTAGCCACTTGCCTTCTCCACACTGGAGTATCTCAAACCTTTTCATTCAAGCCTGGCAGGAAAGGTCTCCTAAGAATTTTTTACTCTTCCTAACAATAAGAAGCAGACAATGGCTAAAAATAACAATGGGCAAAGTGACAGCATTTCTAGAGGTCTGCAGAGTTTCATTATTAGAACAATTCCTGGGGTCCAGCAGTATGCAAAGGGACCCGCCCTCCAGCCCCATCTGCCCCAGGTCTTCTCTGCACTGTTCCATAACTGCAGCTCCTTCTTTGGCTCTGAGACCCACCCCCACCTCCAACCCTCGCTCTTTAGACCGCCGAACTGCCTAGGATTTCAGGTCAGCACACCTGAGCTTCCAGCCCACCCTGAGGAAGGCTCTCTCCCTCTTTCTGTTTTCATTTCCCCTTTAAAACTTAATTTTTTAAAGGACAAGACTCAAGTGCAAAGTGGGCCCTCCAGGGACTAGTGAGATCCTTGTACGCACCAAAGAAGCACAGATTTGATGGCGTTCTCTGAGGGAGGCTCACCCCTCCTGGGATGAGCAGGGCAGGAGGCTACCAGCTGGGCAAAGGAAGCAGCAGCCACAGATTTAATCCATGCAAGGAAACGAGAGGGAGCCACAGGGACTGTGGTCGACGTAAATTACTGCAGGCACACTTCCAAGTCTTGGGTCCAGCCAAAGCTGGGCACTCACTGGAGGTGTTCCATTCTTCCTCAGACTGTGGTCCAGTCAATAGCAGGAGCCCCACGGAAACCCACTCAGGTCCCTCCCCAGACTTACTGCATTTGAATCTGCATATTTAACAAGGCTTCCAGCTGATTGACATGAACCTTAACATGTGAGAAGCAGTATCTTAAAATACCAAGGTCAAGGGTTTTCAAGTAGGGTGATTTTGCTTCTCAGAAAACAATTGCCTAAGTCTGAAGGCATTTTTTTGTGTTATCATAATAAAATGGTACTGGCACTGGGCAGGTAGAGCCCAACCCCAGATATCAACAGTGCCCTGGCTGGAAATCCCTGATTTAGGTGAACACAGCCAGGAGCGCATAGCTGAGTGGTTCTGGAACCTAGCTGGGACTATAAAACAGCGGCATCAACAAAGGAAGGAGTTGTGAAGCGCAAAGCCTCATGCCTGATTCACAGTGACTGTATCACAACCTCTGGGGTTGGTCATACAGATCTGTGTTTTCCAAGCTCTCCATGTGATCCGCATGCCTGCTTTTGGCCTCCAGATTTTTTGCTGAGTATTGGTGTAGAGCATGAGTAGTCACCCTCAGATGACCACTGAGGAGCCCAGCCTCAGGCAGGTTGGCCTCTTACCTAAGACTTCACACCAAAAGCCCTGCGCTCTGAAGGACAGTCAACTCTAGTGCACGTGCAGGGAGGGCCATGGGGCTGACACCAGGCTCTTTGCTACACAATGTCAAGGACAATGGCTTAGAGGTGCTGGCTGCTGTGAACACAGCAGCCTATGCTCCAGCTGCCAGTGCTGACCACGAGAACATCTTGGCACAACACAACATGCATGGGAAGAGAGGAGGAATTCAAAGCTTTCCAACATCGGAGGCAGCATGCAACACAGCATTACATGTGATATGTTTGTTCTAAAGATGATAAGGAAGATGCTGGTGATAAGGATCTATATTTAGAAGGCTCTTAGCTCTTCAATGTCACCTTCCCTGAAAGCCTTCTTCACTGTCCCCTACTGGAGTCATTCATTATCTTCCTTGCTGTTCTCTATTCCTTATGCTCATCTTCCCCTTGTCTCACTGTATTGTGAATCTTGGGCATCCCCCTGCATCAGTGACTGGATGACCTGAGGGCAGGACATTGCTTGCAGCAGAGGTAGTGGTCCCACCCACCTGCCTTGGAGGTCACGTAAGAGCAGACCACAGATGTTCTCCATAGCTCTCTATCTCTCTACATCAGGAGGTAGAAGGGAGTGAGTGCCAGAACAACACGCAACAAACAGATGGAGAAGGGCGGAGGTCTGTGGAGAGAACCCTGGTCAGCGGCCACACATCTGGGCGAGGCAACACCGAGGCTTATTCTGCACAGTGGCCTCAGGAACCCGCAGAGGGAGGGAGCCCTTGCTGGTGCACAGTCACCTCAGTAGTGCCCTTGCATCAAGGTCCCCTCTTCCTCTTTCCTCCCCCTTTCTCACCACAATTTCTACAGCAAGTTGCTGACCAGCGTCTGCTTTGGCTAGAATTAAACTAAGACAGGTATTCTGCTCACTGGTGATCCCCCCCAAGTGCTTAGCCACTTCCCTGACACAAAAAACAAATAAATAAGTTAAATAAATGTCCAGATATTCCTCAAGAGTCCAAAAAGACTAGCAAGAACTCCCCAAATGGCGTGGATGAGGGAAGATGGAAAACAGCTACATTCCTCCCTGAGTTTTGGTTAAAACACTAAAAACAACCATCTCCTACCTGTGACAGGATTTAATTTCTGATCTTTATGTAGGAAAGAGGAGAGTTCAGGTGAGGAGCTCAGCTCTGCAGTGCACTAGAACAAAGCTCAGAGTTCTCTCACCTCATGCGCTCCCCGAGCTTCAGTTTCATTACCTGTGAAATGGGACAAACAACTGTACCTGCTTGCAAGGTATGGGGAAGATTTACTGAGATAAAAGGGTTAGTATAGAGGGTGGTAACAGTACTTGCCCAAAATCAACTGTCAATAAATGTCCTCCATTATTCTTATTACCATTTTACGGCACGTTTTAGGCAGCTTTTATGTTCACTCAGGTGACAGGAGTAGAGTGCCAGCTTCATAGCACTCATCAAAAGTACAGCATAGGGCTGGCCAGGTAGCTCAGTGGATTAAAGCACCTGTTAAGGCAGGTGCAGCAACAGGGGATTTGATCCCCAGCGTGCCCCGCTGGCCCCGCACCCAGGGCGCACTGAGATGATGATTAAGACTGGGTGTGGTGGCGCGTGCCTGTAATCCCAGGGTTTCATAGGCTGAAACCAGGAGAATACTAGGAGTCCGATCTGTGTAGTGAGACCTTGGTAGACCCTGTACTAAAATACATTTTTTTTTTTAAATGGTAGATCATAAGCCGGGCGTGGTGGCACATGCCTGTAATCCCAGCACTAGGGAGGCTGAGGCAGGAGGATTGTTGTGAGTTCAAGACCAGCCTGAGCTACAAAGTGAGCTTAAGGCCAGCCTGAACTGCATAGTGAGACCCTATCTCAAAAAGACAAAAAAAAAGGTAGATCATATAGGCCTCCAAAGCCCTTCTTTTGCAAAAGTTCTATTTTTTCCTGCTCATTGATCTCACCTCTGTTACAAAAAAAAAAAAAATCTGCGTGAGTTTAGCAAAGTCACGCAATCTGTCTGAAGTCCTACCTGTAAAATTCGTATTAGCTCATTCCCAGGGCGCCCTTCAGGCCTTCACCTGGAGACAGTATCACTCTCCACAGAGGGGGTGGGGGAGAGCAGGCTCACAGCACCACAGCCGTGGCCGCTGCCCCTCAGCGTGGACACTGCCCCACTGCCCACGACTGCCAGAGGCGGCTGTATCGTTCTTTGTTGGGGGCAGGGGCCGTCCCATGCGTTGTCGCAGTGAAGTGTGACCTAGAAATAGGGTGAATGTTTAAATTAAAAACTTCATTACAGTAAAAGACGTTGCCATTAGTCTCCCTCATAACACACCCCTCACTCCGACCTCTTTCAGATCCCGTGCTGATGTCTTGCGTAGCCTTCAGTCGTGCTGTCATGGCTGCCTCAATCTTTAGGGTCTGTTCAAGGTGTTCACCTTTCATGGTCATTTTGACTTAAGCAGAAAGCCAGAAGCTGCACGAGGCCAGGTCTGGGGAGGAAGGTGGGCGGAGACACACTGCTGCGTGTTCACGCGCCTGCCTTTCTGTTGGAGGGGCGCTCCCCCGCAGCGTTGGTCGGATTTCCCATCACACCCTGTGAAGGCACTCACCAAGGAGGACTTCCAGAACTGCCTCAGAGAGTGGCCAGAAGCATGGGACAAGTGTGTGGGGAGTGGGACTAATGGTCCACTTTTTCTGTAATAAATTTTTAAAATGTAAACATTCACCATAGGTTTTAATCACCTCTTACATGTAGTGGTATATTCAGCCTCCAGTGACAAAATTTCTCCAGACACTGCCAAATGTCCCTTGGGATAAAACGGCCTCCAGGGAAAACCCTTGACATAAAGGAGTTTTTCCTTTATGCAGACAGGTGGAGACCATGTGGTCCAGCTCCACCCCTTATGGGTGGGGTCGGTGCTGTACCCCTGCCATGGCTGGGCAGCTTTAATTGTTGTTGCAACAGCAGCAACAACAGAAAATAATAAGAAACTCCTACCTGCTCCTACCTTTCCCCCTAGCTATTTCTACCTTCCTACCTCATCCTTCATTCTCTACATTTCATTAAAAAGCAGGCTATTTGGAAACAGCCAAGCACTCACCACAGAATTGGAATTATTTCGTTTTCCCTAGTCTATCATTAGCCGTATTTGCCTGCAGATAAGATTCATGTTTTTAAAGCTCATCTATGCACAAGCCCAGAACGTCATCCCCTCCTGGGTTATCACTACCCGCTGATGACATTAGGAACAGCAGGAGACCCAAACTCCGAAACCCAAATGATCCTGACATGCAAATATATCATAAAGCCCGGACAAAGGCAGAAGACTGCAGAGGATTTGTTAGCAACAGAGCTGCTAACCAGAAAGACCCGAGGAGCTTCCCAAGCAGTGCTTGAGCCTTCCCTGAGTGCAGAGTTCTGCACAGAAAGTCAAACCTGTTCTTGGGCCAGAGCACTCGACTTGCAGGGGGCAGCACCACAGACTGGAGGAGCCAAAAGTAGTGGCTGCAGTTCTGCCAACTTCCAAGTGGCTTTTTCCAAATGGGGAGCACAAGCTATTTGTGTTCATCAATTCCTTCCTTCGTTCCAAAAGGCAAATTCCTGTGAAGACTGGACACCAGGTCTCTAGGAGCGGCTGCATTTGACTAGAGCAATGAGCCCATGGTGATCTGTGGGAGGTCGCCACTCTCTCCAGAGGCCCACCTTCCAGAGCAGGCATCCGCCCCTCAAGCCCCTGCCCTTTGGTGAGCCAGGCTCAGGAGTCATCCTTCAGGGTTGAGCCAGGACGGGCAGGGCTTCTACAGTGCAGACAGAGGCTCCTGCAGCAATGGGGAGGACTCCTGCAGAGGGAGGTGCCCTGCTGCAGAGCTGAGAGGACAGGCGAGGACTGCTCAGTGTGCTGAAAACAGCCTGTCTTTCCCACCGGCCCTGAGCACCACCTCTCAAGGCCCTCGTTGTCCTCTCTCAGGAACTCCCCTTCCTCCAATGCCTCACTGACACCTCCTTTCCCAGCTTCTGCTCAAATGTCATTTTCCAGAGCAGCCATTGCTGGCCATATTCTAGCAAAATCCGCTCCCTACTCTTAACCTGCTTTTTTTTTTTTTTTTTTTTTTTTTTGTCTTCCTTCAAGGCAGGGGTTTAAACCACTGAGCTATCTCCACAGCCATTTTTTTCCCCCTTAAGAAGCACTTTCATCAAAGTCCCATTGTGTCAGCTAGGGTTGTCTTGTTTCTTGTCATCCTCCCCCTGCTAAAATGTGAGGGCCAGGCCTGCCAGGGGCTTTGAACATCTCAAGTACCTTGCCACACCTCGTGCCTAGAAGGCACACAGCAGGCGTTCCTTCAGTACCTGAATGGCAGTGTGGGCTTGAGGTGGGAGATCCTAAGGAGCACAGCAGGCTGCCTGGGGGGCAGAGAGGCTGAGCACCCCCAAATGGCTGCTAGTGCAGATGGACTCTGCCTGACCTTACAGATTTACCCCACATGTTGGACACTCTGCCCTTAGTCTGCGCCTTTATTTGTTCTCCCAGAGGAACTGTGCTCTTGCAGTGTATTAGCTCAGCTGGTGGCTTCCAAAACCCCAGCCTCAAGAAGGTAGCAGAAAGACAGACGGCACTCTGCTGAGAGCCAGAGGGGTGGGCACGTCCCCTCCTCAGTCATCCTGCCATGTTCTCCCTCAGTACTCAGGTCACCCATCTATTTTTAGGTGACTGTAGTGGTAACCTAAACAGTAAAAACAGCCGCCACCTCATAAATGCAGGATCAGCAGACCCCGTGCGTGTATGAACTTGTCAAAATAATTGCAAAGGGCACTTTTCTTGGAGACCATTAAAAATAATTAGTACAAAAATATTTTTTTGAATAAGGAGATAAGTTTAGCCACAAGAGAAACATGCTCATTCCTTATAGCAAGAAATTAAAACCCCATGTTCCTTTATAAGAACCTGGGACTGCTGGAATAAGAAACTGCATTCCATGATGGCGTGGACCCTGGGGGACCCCACACTCTGTCCTCCAGCTGCAGTGTGGAGACTGAGGCTGGCCGGAGAGCCAGCGCTTCCTCTGCCCTGAGTGAGGAGGCGGGGCACTTCGCCCAAGGACGGCTCTGTTCCTGCACAGGTGCTCCACTCCTTCTTCAGTATGCGGAAGACCATCTCATGTATTCTCCACAGGTAGACTCTCAGAAACAACTCACAAAACCCAGTGCTGGAAGCGTAGGCTCCTGAGCCAGGCAGTCTGGAGCCCTGGGCTGCCTCTTCTGCACAGTGCTGGAGCACTCCTTTCCCAGCTGCCAGAAGGTTGTACAGGCCTCCTTTTTGCTCTGTGTTCCTGTAACTGCCTTGAGCTGCTCTGCTCTCTAAATGCTGAGGTTTATGCCAGGCAAGCCTTCGGCGAGCAGATTTGATCAGTGCCTCCTCTTGCCACTCAAACCCCAATAAAGTTCTCCTTGCGTTATCTAAGTAGATGAGCAGGATATGTACCTGCAAAGGCCTTTGGGAGAAATGCTTTTATCTTCACCACAGGAAGGGCAAGATGAAGTGGGACATAAGGGCAGACCCAGAAGGAGCACTGCGATGAGGTAAAGACACACAGGGAAGCAGGGCTGGAGAGCAGAAATCCAGCTCAGGAAGAAAAGGGAAAGAAAAAACAAAGGATGACTCCTTCCTCTGCATCCAGGCCAGGTGCCTCTCTTATGGGCCCATGGAGTGCATCTCCTGCTAAAATTTAACATCCAGCCAGCAGTGAGACATGAAACTCTGCATACTGCCTAAGTGGCAGGCATTCCACTGCTAGGTGGTGCACAGCTGCTGTGGCTATGCCTCCCAGCCCTACTGCATCTGACTGGGGCCACATGGGGTCAGTTTTCAGCACTGAAGTGTGACAGGCTGCTGTGAAGCCCTTCTAAGCCAAGGCATTTCATAAATATATGTGTCTTCTCCACCCACCCACGAGCTAGAGGCAGAGTACCTGCATCCCTAAGAGATCATGCCACTATAGGATGGAAAAAGCCTCTTCTTTGAATCACCGTGCAGAGGAGAGCCAGCATCTGGTGGAGCACTCCTGCACTGGACTGCTGCTAGCTGGAGGATAAAGATTTTTTGTCATGTTAAGTGAAAAAAAATCTCTAAAACTCGAAGGCTCAATGGTCACTGCAGCTAGCATTAGCTCTGTACAGCCTGTGTACTATTTACTTATTTAACTATAAATAGCCTCCCCCAGATGTTAGATCGGAGTCATCACTACAGTACTCATACCTAGCCAAAGGTGACTGTTGAGGGAACAGTTGTTGAATGAGAATAGCGCTGCATTGGGCGAGCTCAAATTTGGGGTACAAAGGCCCCTTGCCAGGATGCCAGCGCATACTCACTCATGCACATGCACCCCTACATTTCCACACCGAGTCCACACACAGTCCATGGTCAGACCTGTTCCTGTTGTCCTGTGATTCGTGCAGGAGCCAAAAGCACCTTAGGAACAAACGTTTCAAAGCTCTGCTGGCCGGCCCGGGTATCACACGGAACCAAATACCGCAGAAGAAAATTGGACTAGGAAAGAAAAAGTCATCAAGTAAAATAGTCCAGATTTCTCATGATCTCACCCGTGAGTCAGATTTGCGTTCGGGACAACAACTATCTGAGCAGACCAGAACAGTCTGTCTGCACGACGCCAGCCTGCCAACTTCAACAGCACAGAGCGCGCATGCTTCTTAAATTGGCTTAAGAGGACAAATCCAGTCCACTTGTGTATTTTCTTTTCCTTAAAAAAAAAAAAAGTCCAAGGTGAAACAACCTCTTGTTTAAAAATAACTCTCCTCAAAATTAAACTGCATTTAACCACTGACCACCCAGAATCTGTATCCTGGCACGTGGAGCAGTGGAGAGAAGGACTTCTCCTGTGTGACCCCAACAAAGCCACTGCACCTCTCTGCACCAGGTGTATTCATTTAGAAACTCTGAGGTTAGAATAGATTGTCTCTAAAGGCTCGGGGACAAAACACTGTCAGTGGAAGGAAAACTGATTTTTTTATGCCTTGCAAGTCATTTAATATTCATGGAACTTATTCCTAACAGAAACAGGATATTTTTTTATGAGTAGCTTAATTTAGAGAAATGTATTCATCCAGGGCAGAAGCTGAGGTCCAAGCTACTGTGCATGTAAGGGAATCTGCCGCAGTGACAGCAGGAAAAAGGCTGCTTCCTCAAGCAGCAGGAAGGGCCGTCACTGGCACATCTGCTCTCCCCCCAGTCTCATGCTGGAGTCCAGTCCCCAAGGTGATGACATCAGCAGGTGGGGCCTTTGGGGAAGTGACTGGGTCCTAAGGGTGACTGGATTAGTGCCCTTATCATAAAGACCCGATAGAGCCGGCTTTCCCCTTTTGCCCATGAGGTACTGGCCACAAACCAGAGTGGGCCCTCCCCAGATACTAAATCTGCTGGTATCCTGATTTTGGCCTTCCCAACCTCCAGAACTGTGAGAACTGAACTTCAGTTTTCCAGAAGCCTTCCAGCTTATGGTATTTTTTTTGTTGTAGCAGCCCCCAAATCCCATAAAACAGGCAATCTGTGGATTATGGAGCTCCAACTGTGTGTTCAGATATTTTCTTCTCCAACTGTGCATTGGATATTCCTAAAAAGACTTCAGGAATTATTAACTGTAATCGCTCCTTCCATCTCCACTAGGGTCTCAAAACTAGGGAGAGAGAGATCAGGTGTGGGTCAGAATGCAGTACTGGCTGGAATATCAGACCTCGTTGGTCTTCGTTCCTAATCTCCTCTCTTTCTCACTCTGCACTTTCCACGGTTATAAGAAGTACATTTTTGCCTCTGGACCTCTCAGTAAAAAGAAAAAAAAAAAAAAAAAAGGATGGATGAAAGAGCTTTATATTTCTGTCTCTAGGCTTGGGAATGATTAGTAGATTTTAATTACTGCAGTCTTGCCTACCTCTCAAGCCCACACGCTGAGCAAGCTCTCTGGGTGTTTGAACAATGAAGCCAGGGTCAGGTAAGAGATGGAGAGAGCAATCCTATACCTTGGAGCGTGTAAGAGGATAGGCTCTCCTTGCTTCTGAGAAGGACTGCTAATAAGTGCTACAAAAATAACTACTCTCAGGGCATCCATAAGTGGAGTCTGCAGCTTAGATTTCAGATAGTGACTCACCTGTCCCCTTGGACTACTTTCTACCTGGTGAGTATTCTAGGCTGACCACTTCCCCACAGTGATGCTTATCTGCTGGATTAACCAGAATGCCGGTTTCTACCAGAAGAGTGTTTTGGAGGCAATACACATATATGGCAAATATTTTCATGTATTCATGTCCTTCCAGTACCTGGCATCCCCCTTTCTTCCTGAGCCAGGGTGGACCCCTCAGCCTTCTTTATGAAGCTGGCTGCTATTTGAGCAGCAGCAGGAGCCTCTGAAATGAGGACCTGCATTTAATTAAAAACTGTTTTGAGCAAAGGGAAGCATTAACCCTTTCCCACTTCTTTCCAAGCCTCCTGGAAACTGGAGTGGTGGCCTATAAAGAATATTGTACTTGGCATATGTAGAAATGGAGAGAAGCTGTAATATGCTAATAAAGGAGCAGACTTAAGGAGAGCCTGGGCTATGAATTTAAGCTCTTGGTCAAAGAATTGCTCCTTTCTATTATCCTCAAAGGTTTAATTGTACCAGTGTGGTACACAGCTGACTGCATGCTATTCAAATAGGTCTCTGATGCTAAGTGGAAGGTAGTGGCTTGCTTAAAAAAAAAAAAAAAAAAGTAGGCTTCAGGGATCCCGAAACTCTGGTGGAAGTCTCTACGCAGCTGGAGCCGCTACAAAAATCTGCCCAACTCTGAGTTTCTGGTTCCTCCTCCATAAATGGAACTGAAATCTACTAGGAAGCCTAAGTGAAATGATGTAGACAAAATATATTGAGGGATTTATTAGCTGCTGAACAAACTCTCAAGTTAGTAGGCATTAAAAGTGGTGTCACCCAATCTTATGATAGCAGCCCTCCAGCAGGACGGGGACCCTCACGGTCTCTCAATGCAGCCTGTGTCACTTTGAGTCTGGTGTAAAGGACAGAACACTTTCCCCAACATGCACTGCTGGTCTTGTGCTTCACTTCCATGCTCCATTCTGGCTTTGGTTCTGGGACCAGAAATGAGTCTTGGTGACCCCGTACAAGAAAGGTATTGAAGGGCCAGCCAAATAGCTCAGCGGATTAAAGCACCTGCAAGCAGGTACAGGGGTCAGGGGTTGGATCCCCCAGCCTGCCATGCTGGTCCTGCCTCCAGGTCATGCTGAGATGGCAATTGAGACTGGGAGTGGTGGCATGTGCCTGTAATCCCAGCTCTTGGGAGGCTGTAAACAGGTGGATCACTATAAATCTGATCTAGTAGTCAGACCCCACACACCCTGTAGACCTTTCCCTAAAATACCAAAAAGAGAAAAGAAAGCCACTGAAATACTTTGTGTACCTCACTGTGCAGACACTGTAGTTGCAAATCTCCTATGTGTTAATATAAGGAACAGTAAAGCGACAAAAGACAAGCCCAGATTTCTCATTTCAGGTCATGGCTGGTTGAGTAGGGGTGCTGTTAACCAACCGAGGCACTGGGCATGTGAATTGAGTGCTCAGCAGAGGGTGGAGCTGAAGGTACAGATCTGGTATTGATCAGCAGCACACAGGTGCTGGCTGAGGTTGACACCTCTCAGATCGCCAGGGAGGGGAGAAGAGAACATTAAGAGGCAAGAGGCAAAGCACAAAACTCAGTCAAAAAGAGGAGAAGGCCTATAAAAATTACTACAAAATTAATCAAAGGCTTCCACGGAGAGGAATTCAGGAAACCCAAGAGGGACAATTATGACTAAGTGCTGGCCTGAGAAGTGGAACGAGGACCAGGAGAGCAAAGATAGAAGCCAGGAGAACACTGTCTCACAGAGAAAGCTGGTCACCCTGTGGCTTTGAGAAGCTCTCAGGGGACACAGCAGGGGCACTGCACTGGAGGAGAGGGGGCAGGAATCAGTCAGCACTGTGCACTGAGGAAGTGGTAAGGATTGATGAAGCCGGGGCAACCAACAGAGACCTTCTTTTTTTTTTTTTTTTCAAGAAAGATGGTTGTTAAGGATCTAAGAGGTATTCATTAAAGAACAGGAGAGTTT
The DNA here is from genome assembly GCA_004027165.1 of Ctenomys sociabilis. NCBI lineage: Eukaryota > Metazoa > Chordata > Mammalia > Rodentia > Ctenomyidae > Ctenomys > Ctenomys sociabilis. The sequence continues at coordinate 26,528 of PVKA01000799.1, read as the reverse complement.
GCACCTCGTGAAGAAAGGCTGTAGAGACTAGGGGTTAAAGGAGGGGAATGAGGATCCTGACCACCACAGTCAGGAAAGGAGCAAGTGGGGACAGTGTTCTGAGAGTCAAGGGACATCTCTGATGAAGGAGGGAAATGTTCCCGGAGGCAGGAGGGAAGAGGTGCAAGCTGGGTGCACCTGTGGACAGGAAGCGCTAAGTCTACTGCTTCTGTATCTGTGAAGACATTAAAGAGGGAGGGAGAAGACAGGGTGCAGGTGTTCAGAGGGAGGGTGGTGTTAGTGGAGATACCGGAGAAGGTGGTGGGTACTATAGAGAGACTGTCCACCTGTCTCCCAGCCCGAGGGGTTAGAGACCACTTATTCTACACCTGCACCAAGCCAAAGAGCTGGATGGTCTTTTCCTCCGTAGCAAGCCAGGACAAAGAGGGAGCTGAACTTACTTGGTGTAGAGGTATTGTAGGGTGGGGGCAGCTGGAGGAAAGCAGATGGGCAGGTGTGGTGCTGGCAAAGGACAGGGAAAGTGATGGTTCAGAGAGGTGCAGGCTGAAAGAGAGGTACAAGGAGCCATATGCTGCTTTATGCCATGCTCTGCCCAGTACAGTGCAGCGTAAACAAGGGCCTAGGGTGTGGGACTCCTTAGAGCTCTGCTCTGTTTCTGGGGCTCTCACCCCTGGAGATATCTACCTATGGGGTCCATCACAGGCTAACATGCATTGGTCACCAGTCCAGGACCAACTAAACCCTTTCCACAAAGGCTGTTGTTAGCAGTTGGCTTTTTCAGACTGAAGTGCGAGATCTTCACTCGAGCCCCTTGGCTGACTTTTGCAAGACTTGGCCTCTCCTCTGAGGCTATTTAGAATCTGATTCTGGTGTGAAATAAGGTCACTGTGCTCCCCAGATCTGGGTCATGAGCAAACGGGATAAACATGTCACCCACATCTTTATTCAGTCTTTATTCAGGCTGTTGGTAAAACGATTGAACAGGAGAGGATAAAGCCACAGGGTAGAATAAAGCCACTGGCACCGCTGCGCCTGTCTTTCATTCTCAGGGACCTTCTCTCCGGCACAATCTAGCAGCCCCTTTGTGTGGGCGCAGAGCTGCCCTATGCAGCGCCTGTTGTCTGGCTCTCAGTTCGGCTCCATCTTACCTACAAAGACGCCACGAGGACCAACCAGATACCTTGCTGGAAAGTCCAGGTGCCCTGTGTCACCAGCTTTCCATGATACACTGGTCTAGTAACCTTACTCGGTTATAAAAAACAAAACAAAACACAATGTGCTTTTCTTTGCTGGGTCTTACCCTGGATCTGTTACAGCCAGATGGAAATCACTTTATGACATTTTACAGCTTTTTAACATTTCCTGTCTCACCATGACATCACTTCTCTCCAAGCCCAGAGCTTCAAAAGGCCACAGAGGTGTTAAGAACTTAGTTTCTAACCCTTTCTCCACTCTAGTGTGTCAGGTTACCTGCTCCCCCAGGCTGCTGAAATGAAGAATGTTAACTTGATAATGAGGCTCTAATAGAAAAGTCACTCCCTCCATCAGAGAGACAGGCCCTGTACAGTGGCCCTGTTGCCATGTTTTGGAGCTTCCTGTCAGCAGCCCAAAAGGCAGATTAAATTCTATTTCTTTGAATCCTATTTTGAGAATAAGGCAAAATGTGATTGTATAAAGAATATCAGTTTCAAACAAGGACGACAATCTAGAAGGAGGGTAGGGGAAGGGAATAAAAAGAGAAAATCTTGAGATTTTAAATCTTACAAGCACATGCACATTCAATCGCTCAAAAAAAATCATAAAATGAGAATGATACAGGTCAGTGATAAGCCAGTGTGAACAGTGCCAGGGTTTATGAAGGGTAGGATCCCTAATTCCAATGAACAAGTGACATCCTTCCCCTAGGCAATGCTCCTGAGACACTGTGGCGCATGCATTAAACAAGAGCAGCTCAACCAATTCATCAACAGCTGCTCATTTCTTGCTTCTGGGGACACAGAGGTGAAAAAGGAGCCCTTAGACACTTAGAGAGTGAAGTCCAGAGGGAGAAGAAGGAAGACGAGGCACCTTCAGCTAAGAGTTCACCAACCAAACCAACAAGGGCAGGGCACCACGTGACTGAACCAGGAGCTCTGAGAGACACTGTGGGGCAGGCAAGGAGGGCAGCCTTCTTGGAAGGAATAAGACCCCCCTAGGTCCCTGAGGATGAATAGAATCTAGACAGTGGACAGATGGACACGTGGAGGGGTGGGTTCAGTGTGCAGCGCGCAGTGCAGCCGGGCCCATGTAGGTTCATAGTTAGCCAGCTTCACTTCCTCTCGCACTTTTCAATATGAAAACCGAAGTCTGATGCTCAGTTGGGAAATTAATGAAGAACACGCTTGTCTCCGTAATGTGAGGTCTTCACCTCGCATCCAAGTTCAGCCAAGGCCACAGAGAGATGAACAACTACTGCACTCGCTCCAGCAAGACGCTCCAATTAAAACCCCAAAATGCCATCCGACACAGCGCCAATTTCATTAAAACCATTCTCTGAAGTTTAAGTTTTCAAACAAAAGGATTTTTCTCAGAATGCAACAGCTATGCCAGAGGTAAAAATTTCAAGAAGGAGAAAAAATAATGCAGAGTCCAGACCATGAGGCAGGGTTTTGCATTCCTGGCTTCCCATTAGAATTGCCGAGGGAGCCTTCAAAAGTGACCAATGCTTGGGCTGTCCTCATGCCAATTAAGTCAGCATCCCTGGGGCACCTGAGTTTAGATTAAAAACACCAACGAGTCTAATGCATTCTCTCAACAAATATTTTCTGAGTGCCTACTATGAGCCAAGCATTGTTCTCAGTGTTGACGAACATGGTGACCCACAGAGCATCTTCCTCCCTCCAAAAACACTTTCATCAGCTTTACATTTTAATCAAAAGCAGGTAGAAAAATAAATTAAGTCGGTAATATATATGCAGCATATAAAACTCGCAATATGGTAGGGAGAAAATGCAGCTGAGAAGATGACGAGGGACATCTCGTGCTGGAAGGAAGTGGAGCAGACAGGGACACTGGAATCAAGACCAGCAGGAAGTGAAGGAAGAAAACCCCATGTGGAGCAGCAGGTGTGATGTCCCTGAGGCAGAAGCCTGCTGGAGCCCAGAGGGAGAGGGACAGAGATGACCTCAGCTACAGAAGGTTGGGCAAGAAGAGGGCCCAGCAAGAACCTTGCAGGCTGTTAATGAGTTTGGCTTTTAACTCTGAGTGAGGTGGAAATGTCCTGGGATGGTCTCAGCAGAAAAGAGACATGAAATTCTTTGTGTTTTATGAGACTCGTCTGGCTGCTCTGTTGAGGCTAAGCTATGAGGGGAAAGGGGAACAGGAGCATTTGGGTGACTCCTAACAGTCTAGTTGAGAGATAAGGATAGCTTGGATGAGGGAGAAGAGAGGAGCGGTGCTGGACACTAGAGACATTTTAAGGGGCCAGCCAGAGATGAAACATCTGGAACGTACAGGGAGGAATCGAGACGTTGGCTCTAAGTTTGAAGTTTGAAAGGACCAGTGGATCTCTGGGGAGATATCAAGAAGGCAATTAACTGTACAGCAGTGCAAGAATAGGAGTACCAGGGAGTCCTTGGCTTATGGATAGCAGTGCAAGCTGCGAGTCTGACTGACATCACTGAGAGCAATCACAGAAAGGTAAGAAGTCCAAGCACTGAGCCCTGGGCCTGCAGCTAAGAACTAGAAGGGAGGTGGCTGTGACACCTGGAGCGTGGGGCCCAGGAGCATGACAAGGAGCATCTCAAGGGTACGTAGGGTGAGCTGGGAGCATTGGCTGCTTTCACAGATCAAGGAAAGGGCTCGAAAATGGTCCCTGGACTTAGCAAACGCACCTGTCCCTAGTGACTTTCCTAAGAGACACGTGTAAAGCATAGCGCGGTGGACAGCCACTTCTCTACAGGCCCTGTTCTTCTAGACTCAGCTCAGGACATGCACTGAAGTTGTCCTTAGTAAAATCATAGTATTTAACACACAGCAGGTCTCAGTATTTGATTTACTGCATGAATAAACAGAACTGTGCAGTGTGATGCTCTATAGATAGTTCGGGAATCATCTAAAATGATTAGGATGTAAAATGAAGGTCTTTCTGTTTGGAAAAATAATTGTTGACAGAAGGATATAATTCTTTAGATGCTTTTATCAGAAGATTCATTGTTGCATAGATCCTAAGGCCTAACTAATGGGCTGGTGATGTAGCTCAGAGGCACAATGTTTGCAAAAGTCCCTAGGTTTGATCCCCAGCACAGAAGAAAAAAAGAAATGGTTTAAATCCCAACTAGCATAGCTTCACCTTTTCTATGGCTCTCATTAGATTCCATGTTCTAAAGGGCAGAACCATCTCTAACTGGAGATTGCTATGGATTTGCTGTATGTATAATCTTAAACATAGTTTGTTTTCTCTCACCTACAAATGTTAGTCTGACACTAATTTCATTCATTAAAAACAAGAATGAAACAAAGAAACTCTGTATTGGGTGTGGCGGCCCAAAACTGTAATCCTATCATTCAGGAGGCTGAGGCTGAGGCTGAGGCCGAGAAAAGAGGATCACCCTGAGTCTGAAGTCAGCCTGAGCTACCTAAGTGAGTTTAAGGACAGCCTGAACTAGTGAAGCCCTGTCTCAAAAAACCAAAACAGGAAACACCACCACCCTTCACGATGGGTCTACTGTGATCTCAAGCTTTACTGGATGTTTGAGTCATGACATCATGCAGGATATCATCTACACTTAAAAGAATTCTCCCATCTCTTGTTTTTGATCCCCACCTCATAAGCAGCTTAAGGTTTGATTCTAGCTTTAGACTACCTACCATTCATATCCCTAAGGTGAAGGAGTGCAATGTTACATGGCCTGGATTTACTCTGCCCTAGAAATGGAGCAGCAAATGTGCCAAAGAGGGGCACAGCCACTTCCAATTCTCCCAAAAAATAAGGCTCCGGAGACTTACTATGTTCTTAAAATTGTTTCCTTCCCTGCCCCAAAAGATCATTGAATAATTTGATAATTCAAAGGGATCTAAACTTTATCTCTCCCACTCATTAAGCAAGAAGTGCATGTATCTCTTCTCCACATGGCATGGGTTAAATAAATGAGATGAGCAAAAAAGAAAGAAAAGTTAGTTTGAGGGCACTGAGGGCAGGCAAAGCATACGTTCCAGGAGAGAACCAAGTGTCATGTTGAGAGGAAAAAATGCTACATCCTTTGAGTGTTTGCTGAGCTTCCACAGCCTTCAGTGGTTTGATGGGAAGTTACCCACCTCCTACCCGCAGGACCACTGTTGTTAGCAAAGCTTACACGCTGGGTCAAGATAAAGATGGGGATTAGTGGTTTAGAAAGAGTTATTTAAAAAATAGGAAAGTCAAACAATCCCACTGTGTAGAGCCCAGCAAGGATTTTAACCAGTGGAATTCCAGAAGGCCACCAAGATCCAACCTGAGAACCATCGTGGGTGGTGAAGTTCCACATAAGAACATAAGATTCATCGCAGATTTCATTGTGACTACTCACCTGCTCCTCTTTCGTTTATGCTAAAAATAAAGGGTACTACTGATGAGTGACACTTTGCATACACAACCCTCAGGCAAAGTTCTAGTTACCATAGCAAACCCCACTCGTGGCAGCAGAGGTGGGGCACACGATGCTATCAAACGCCCTGCCTGAGCTCTGCTTTCCTACAGGAGAGCAGCTATATTTGCCAGATACACTACTCAGCCATGATGGGCTTTTCAGTGAGTAAAGCCCCGACCAACATGTGGGCATTCTCCAAAAAGAGTGCTGTATTTGGTATCTGATGTCCACTTACAGGGATGCTTACATAATTAATTCTCAAGATGGACCTTCTCTGTAAAAAAAGGGTATAAACAGGTACACATTTAGTCCCAGCTACTCATGGGGTGGAGGCAGGAGGGGATCATTTGAGTCCAGAAGTTTAAGACTAGCCAGAGCAATACAGTAAAAGCTAATCTCAAAAAGAACACACACACACACATACACACTCGCGCGCGTGCGCACCAATGAAGGCAAATGCCTACTTTCTCATTCATCTACTCTATAACTTTTAGGCTCCACACCTGGCCAAAAGTCACCCCGGGATAATTTCCAGAAGCGGAGCTGCATCAGTGTATCCACCAAAAATAGTGCAAGAGAAATGCACCTGCCTTTTAGGCAGCCCTAGTAAAGAGTGTATTGTTGCCCACCAATCCAAAGGAGAAGTTCACGGTCTGGCTAAGGTCCACCAACTGGGGAGTGGTGTGGCAGAAGAGAAGTTCACACAGCAGACAGTTATTCATTTGTAGAGAAAGCCAGACCTCGGAATGCAAGCTGAGGCTCCCTTTGCTTGCAAGGCCTGGACTTGGTCTTCTCTATCTGCCATTTACAATGTGGATCAGAAGTTGCTTTCAATCTTAAAAGCACAAAGTGGGCAAAAGGAGAAATTAACTTCTTAGCTACTCAAGCTTTAGTCTCAGGCCAAACTTTCAGAATAGTACACTGGGAAACGGAATGTTTCTTCTCTAGGTGTTAATAATCCCTGTTCTGGGTTTCTGAGCAGGAAAACAAATTAGAGAGCTCAGTGCTCTGCAGAATCCTGGGTGATTCTTCCTTCTCAGAGATTTTGTATGGACTCTGGGTGAGAACGCAGGCTTAAGAGACAAAGAGGCCCAGATTCAAATTTTTATTCCAATTCCAAAGTCATGTATAACCTCAGACAGGTCACTTAAACTCTCTCAGCCTGTTTCCCCACTTGAAGAATACAGGTAAGTGGGAATAGTGCTCTGTCTGTTCAGCAGCTATTTATTCAGTGCCTACTGTATATCAGGTATTATTGTGGGAACTTGAGGTACAAAATATAAACAAAACAAAGCAATGTAAGCTTCATTGATGGTGGTGCTATTTATTGAGAACGAAGGAGAAGATGGAAAAGATCTTAAGACCTTCATTAAGTCAAGATCATTAAGTAAATCCGAAAGGTGAGACAGAAAATAAAAATAAAGAGCTCTATATCATCAAACAAAATAGGTACAAGGCATGTGAGAGAGCTCTGGAGCTACCATTTTAGATAACAGGTTTGTGGAGAGGGCAGCTGTGGTGAGCTGAGGGAAGCAGCTTCAGGGAGGGCCCTGAGGGGAGATGGAAGTTGGGGTGCTCCTGGGCACACAGGAGAGCAGTGGGCCATGAGAGAAGAAGGCACAGCCGAAGAGGTCTGGAGCTGGATCATATCAAAATAGCAACAAGAAATCAGCAGTGTTAAGCTGAGAAATGATGTGATTTGAACTCTATTTTTTAAAAGACTCCCCTGGATAGAGAGAGATAAATAAAAAGGTGGAGCATGTGGGATTTGTAGGCAGAGAAATTTCACTGTACATTGCTGTAAAGGTCGGTTTATGCCATTACTTATAGAAGGTACAACACCAAGAGCAAGCACTAACGGACTTCGAAGGATAAAAGGGCATTGATAGCCATCTTATTTGCAGCAGATGTACCACTTAGATAAGAAGGTTGAAATGGGAAATCTTAGTACTTTCCCCTCAATTTGGCTATAGATCTGACACTGCTCTAGATACATTTGTCTTAAAAAGAAAAACAAACAAACAAAACCTCTCTGGCTTCTCTAAGGAGAAAAGACTAAGGGTCAAGAATATACACAGGGGACCCAGTTAAAAGACAGTCGCGGCAAGGGTCAAAGAGATAGCTGCAACTTTAAGTAGAACAGCCAGCATTCAAGTGGGGAGCAGGGTGTGGAAGAAAAACCAAGAGTGTTTTCTAGGTTTAAGGAGGGTGAACCTTCGGGAGGATGGTGCCGCTGTTCATTGAGAATGAAGGAGAAGATGGATAAAACTAGCTTGAAGGGGAAATAGCACTTTGGCCGTGTTTGGCTTGAGGTACCACAACACAAGCATCTCGACTTGTGAGGGAGGCAGTGGGGCAGGAGTCTGGAACTCAGGGAAGAGGCTAAGGGTAGAGGCACAAATTTGGCAGGCAGTAGAACAGAGATGGCAGATTAGGCCTTGAGATCTTTCTCCTGGAAGAACAGCTGGAGAGGAGGATGGTTCTGTCCTGAAGTCATGTCCTGAGCCAGTGTTTTGTTACACTTACAACACATTAGGAAAAAGAATATTAGTCTTCTATTCATCTACTCTCTTATACCATAAATAATCAATGAAGCAAATTTACTGAGCAGTAGTAGAAAATAGGCATCAAGAATGCAAGCCGTAACCTGCATGGTAGCAAACACCTGTAATCCCAGCACTTGGAAGGCTGAGGCAGGAGGACTGTGCCACTTCAAGGCCAGTCTAGACTACATAGTGAGTAAGGCCAGCCTGAACTAAGTAGAGATACCCTGTTTCAAGAAACCCAAAAAGAATGTAGGCCGTAGAGCCAGGCTACTATATTTGAATCCCAGTTCCATCAATCCTAGCTGTAAAACTTCAGATTGCTTAACCACACTGACTGCACTGCTGTTTCTCCATCTGCAAAAGGGGATGTAATGGATTCAGCAGTGGCTTCCAGAAAGACCTGGCTCTGTCCCGGGATCTGTGCATGTGACCTTATTTAGCAAAAGGGTCTTGGCTGACTTAATCACATTAAGAAAATCTTTATATGTTATCCTCTTTGATTATCTGGATATCTCCAAATTTAATAATAAAAGTGCTTAGAAGAGACACACAGTGTGGAGATACGCAGACAGGGAAGACACAAAAGGAGGCAGTGTGAAGTCACAGCCAGAGAACAGGTGAGGCAGCCCCGAGGGACGGTGACAGCGACCGATGGCCATGGTGGAAGAGGTGAGGCGATCTCCCCTCCACCCTTCGGGGGAGGATGGCCCTGGCCCCAGCTCCACTATGGACTCCTGAGCTCCAGCCCCTTGACAGAATACATTCCTTTTCTCTATTTTATGGAAAACTGAAATAAAATTTTATAACCAAATAGTAAGAGAATAACCGTGGTTATTATACCATGTATCATGCTCTGCAAAATAGTTGCTTAGTACAAGACATAAACCAAAGATTCTTACAAAAAAGGAGATGGATAATAAAGCAAACTTTCTTTTCAATGTTCTACGATAAACTAGTCATATAAATGAAAGCAATTAGCATATATATTTAAATATTTTAGAATTTCTCCCTACTTCCTATTTATCTCATTTCTACTTTTTTACATATATGAGCAACTATATATTATATATTATAAAGTACATTGTGTATATTATATATATCATAAAGTGTATATATATATATATATATACATATATACACTCATTTATGAGAAACCATGCAATATTTTTGAGCTGTATGTCTGACCTACTTTAATATTATACTCTCCAGTCTCATTCATTTACCTACAAATGTTTGACTTTATCTTTTTATTTATGGCAGTGTAGTATTCCATTGTGTATGTATACTCTTAAAATACTGTTGGTGGAAATATAATACAACTACTTTGGAAATCAGCATAGAGATTCCTCAAAAAAAACAAAAATAGAAATTCCAATTGACCTAGCTATCCTCCTAGATATATTCCCAAAAGATTAAAATCATCATATTACAGAGGCACACAGACCACAGAAATAGCATATACTGTATGTCCATTGACAGGTAAAATTTCATTGCTTTAACACATTCACAGTGGGGCTGTCCTTCACGTGCTTCACGGCCAGGTGGCTCGAGCCACTGGTGCTGCACTGCATGACTGTCCCACTGAGAGGCATTCTATTAATTCTATTAGCAAAAAGACTGATAAAAGTGATTAGATCCAATGGTACCACCAATAGTACAAGCCGTTCAACAGGACAGTTGTGTGGCTCAGGCTAGTGAGGTGTTAAGCCAAGTTTGTGTTAATCTGTTATAGCAGCCCTGGGACTAATAAAGACAGGCACCTCATGAGTTAGGAAAAGTAAGTGAATAACATATACAAAGCATTTAGAATAGCACCTGCCCAATAGTGAACACTGAAGCCATCTTAGTTTTTACACCTGTGCTGGATATTGTGCCGGATTCTGAAGAGCACAGGAAAAGGCAGAAAATCTTCCAGGATGCTCAGCATGAATGTGAGAACCAGGAAGCTGGGTAAGCGAGGGACTAGAAGTTGGAAAGCGCACTCAGGGCCCCTGTGCACCTCCCAGGTGTCCAGGTTGCCAACTGCCGCCCACCGCAGGCACCGATTGCAAAATCAATCAGTCTTACATCTGTCCGGGTTTTCAGAGATGAAGAGCAGCTCCGGAGAGGGGTTAACAGAATCTTTCCCTCTACCTTCTGCTCTTCACACTGTCTCATTTCTGCTCTCTCAGGAGAGGCCATGCTGATGAGGACATTTGAAGCACATTTTCTGGGTTCAGCTGCCTCTTCTTCTAGCCTAATGATACTGGGAATAACAGTGACCAGGGCGGGGTACGAGCGAGCAAGTGAGCAGGTGGGTGGGTGGTGGCAGAGCACGTGGGGAAGCCGTGCCAACTTGGAATGCTGGGTGACTTTGTAACAATACCTGTGCAGCTGCTGTAGCCCTGGAAGTTAATTTTCTTCACCGGGAGACCTCTTATAGTACAATCTAGTTTTACTCCAAATCTATAAAACCTGAGCCAAAATGGGAGGGGAGTCCAGTTGAAACCCAGCTGAAATCAGGCATTTCACAAGTGTCCACTGGCCAATACCCCAAAATGCAGTTTTTATTGACATCTTATTTCATTAAACTTGGCTTGGTGGGCTCTCATCTTCGGTGCAGAAGCACACATGTTGTGTCACTTGGAGAGAGCTTGGGGCAGTCTCTGGTCAGCTGTGTGCAAACCCAAGTTGTGTCAGGAGCAACCTAATGTTCACGGCATGGAAAGGTCAAGCTGCTAAAGACACGTTCAGTGGCCAAATCGCCCGAGGTTCTCAGCCCTGAGGGCTGGTCCTGAGTGTTTACACCTGTGTACACCAAGCCATGCATTACAGCTAACGCAAAACACCCTTGAACCTCTGCGCTCCAGAGCAGCCTTCTAGAATATTGCCATCATGGTACCATCCTGGGATGTTTAGGCAGGATGGCCTCTGCAGAAAGGGACAAGATTCGGTGTCTATCCTGTTCTCCAGATCGTTAGGAAAGCTGCGAGAGCCAGACAGGTCCCCTGGTGCTCAAAGCTCCTGGCGCTTGAGCCCTGCCTTGCTCCCCCTACTGAACACAAGGTGATCCAAAGCTGCCCTCTTTGCAGCCCTCCTCCCGGCTGAGGCAAAAGCCAGTCAGGGAACTGACTTCAGCTTTCCACAGAACCAAGCCTGTCCCCTGCTCAGGGTAGGAATCCTACTCTGCATTGTGTGAATACCATCTTTATTTTTAGCAAAGCAGAAGAATCACTCCTCTGAGGCCAGGACAACAGAGGACGAGTGTTTTATCTTGGATGATTTGGTTGAGGTGGCAGAGTGAAGTCTAGTGCTTGCTAAGCCAAGTATGGGAGGTGTCAGAGTGCTGATAAAAATGAGGCCAGGCGTGGCTGGGCTCACGTCCATTTCCACTGCTGCCAAGCACCTCAAAGGACCGAGTCTGGCGCACCGTTCCATTCAATGTACCGCAGAAGCCCCTCCTCAGCAAGCCGCTAAAGCACCAAAGATCCTATCTGGAAAGAGCTAAATTTACTGCAACCTGAAAGCAAGTGATTGGATTATACTCTTTCAAGGATTTGGAGATCCCTAGGAGTTTGTGGCTTTTCTTTTTAACCCCTTAAGGGCATTGTGACATTTCAGACTGCTTCAGACAGCAAAGCTCCCCTATTAGTATCTCACGCTTACAACCATCACATGTGCAAGATGAGTCCGCTTTTGCTGCAAAGTCGCACCCCTACGCTGCTTCTCATAACTCTTTCGTGTGTTCCCGAGTGCTTGGTGGGCCTCAGAGACCCTCGCCTAAAAACGAGTAACTGAAGGGTAACTTCACAGGCCAGATGTTCGTAGCTAACTGGCTGCGCATAAAGACAGCTAAGAATCTTAAGATTCAGATTTTTCTGGGGGCTGGGGAGATGGCTCAGTGGAAGAAGCACTTCCCTGGCAAGAGCAAGCGCCTGAGTTCAATCCCCGGTGCCACCAAAAAAAAAAAAAAAAAATTCAGATTTTCTGCAAGTCAGTACTCAGAATGTGTTCCGGGAAGTGAAGCAGGTATAGAGCAGCCAGGCCCTCTCAGGACGGGGACTGAGCATGCACAGAGAAAGTGTCACTGGCATCTGAGAGAGGCCCCAGCCAGGCTGGCCTCTTCTCACCACTGGAGTGACATCGCAGACAAATGCTTCTCTCTGAGCACTCGGTGTCTGAGAAAGCCACCCTGGGCTCAGCCTCCTTCATTATTCCACAAAGGGCCTCTTCAACCACTGAGTTTCCAAGTTGCGAGTGCCATCTCACAAATCCACCCACCCTCCCCATCCATTTCTAGAGAATATGGATAATATGAGATTAAAAGATTAAAAGTTGCAAATGCCATAAAAGGATCTATCACTGTATGCAACTTATAGATAAGTCCAAGAACAACATAATTTAGACATAAAACTCTTCTATTTCCTTCAAAAAAATCCCATACATTTTGGAACTATATTGAGTTTAGTAAATAAAGTTAATTGCCCCTTTTCCTCCTTTCTTCACTCATGAGAATATTTGTTTCATTGTTCTACCTATAACGGAAGGCACATTAATAAAGCCCAGGGGATATGCAGATGTTTAATTCTTCCTCACCCACCTGCATCTTGCACAGCTGGCAGCAAAAGATGATAAAGTGCAGGTTGTGATTCTAGTTCTGCTTGGTGAGTGGGAAAGGCTCTCTGCTTTCCTTGGCTCCAAGCTTCCTCAGATGCAGGAACTGAGAAATATGACCGCAGTGTCCCCGTCCAGATCACAGGGCAGGGGAAATCACCCAGGCTTCTCCTGCTCTGAGCCCCAAGTGTCTTAGCATAAGAGGGAAGTAAAATACAGGTGTCACCAATGTAACAAGCTGAGATGAAAAGCAGGCAGACTGAGAGATTCCTTAAGGTGGGAACAGGGAAGCCAGATGGCTGAGAAGGTCCAAAGCGGGTCAGCCAAAGCTGAAGGAAAGCCTGAGTGGATCTGCTGGAAAGGTCTCTCTCTCTCTCTCTCCTCATTAAACTTTGTTTTAATGTGTCTCAAAATTCTGTGACAGATTTTTGGTCAAGTTGTTTGCATTAAAAAGTATTGATTTCAAAAACTAGTAACTTAAAAACTTACACACACACACACACACACACACACACACACACACACACACACACAAATGGTCCAAACAACATTCTCCTTTCCTTCTGAAGGTTTTAGTGCTTTGGACAAGGCCTGCCTCCTACAAGCAGGGCTCTCCCTCACTGGTGAGAGGCTTACCTATTGCTCACCACGCTATTCCAAAGGACCCCCTGTGCACCAGATGCTGTCATTGGGGGACTTACACACACCCCAGCACCTCTCTGGATCCTTCCTAGGAACAGTTCTGAGGCAGCCGTTGTACCAGTTTTACACCTGGTAAGAAGCCTCTAAAATTCCAGTGGTCAGCCAGCAAGGGGCTCTCTGCACTGCCTGGATCCCAGCCATCTGGAGCCCTTTCTTTCCCTCTTGGTGGCCACCGAAGGCACCCAGGGCTGGAGGCACCTCCTTGAGCAGCAGCTGTCCCACAGCCTCTCCCCTACTCCCCAGCATCACCGAGTGCCCTGCTCGGTCTCAGCAGTTGCCCTCTTTTGGGGAGACCCCACCATCCCCTCAGCTACTTTCCTGGCACTGGATGTAGCTCACTCTCTCCAGTGCCACCCACAGCCTCTGCTTCCCTCCTGCCCCTTACGGAAGGCAGATGTCACAACTTCCTTCCCTGCACTTGCCTTGAGGGTCTCTGGCCCTCCCCACCCAGCACCCCTTGTCTGGCTTCTCCATTCTCTCCACATCCCTTCTGCCTGGGAGTGGCCACGGGATGGGGACCTCCTGAGTAAGCCTCCCTCAAGGCTCTCTCCTAACTCAGATGCTCTGGGAGATCTGTGGCTGGCACTGGTCTGGAACCTGCTCACCATCTTGCTCATCACTTTCTCCCTTGTCCCTTGCAATCTGGCTCCACAACCATCCTTCGCAGGCCTATGTCAGTCTGTCATCAGCCTTCTCCTTCCATCCCTCTGATATCGGCTCTTCTTTTAGACTTTCCTGCCTGACCAGCTGCCCACCTGCCTCCCTCAGGGGCTTGTCTGGTTCACTGTTCTCATCTCTGAAATAGAACCCATTCTACTTGGAACAGTGGAGACACTTTTATTCTTCCTTTATTCCTTTTTCTTTTTTTTTTTTTTTTGAGACAGGGTCTCACTATGCAGCTCAGGTCAGCCTTAAAGTCAGTATAGAGCCCAGATTAGCCTTGAATTCATAGCAACCCTCTTGTCTCAGCTTCTGGAGTATTGGGATTAGAGATGTGTACCAACATGCCCAGCTGTGGGGATACTTTTGAAGATAGAAAAAAGAGGTTAAAACTGTTGTATTTCCAAGTTTGTACTCAAAGAGATGCACCCACGTTGGAATGGGCTGTTCTCTACCACCATGGTCTGAATCACTTAAACCCACGCAATCTAGGCTGAGAAAGCAGTCCTGGCTGTGCAATCCTATCCAGTCCATGAGACCTGCAGCTTCCAAGTCAGGGTTCAGATAATATTTTCAAGTACAACGAGCCTGGGGTGTTTTCCCCTGTCTCTCTTCCTTTCTAACCTGGGGAAGTTGATGGGCAACTGTTTCAGGGTTATCTGAACCTGACTATAATAAGGTCCTAGAGTGACTGGCCCAGGGCAGCTTAATAAGCATGCTCACTGGGGACTGCAGGAACAGAAAAGGGGTTAAAGGAGAAATGCTCCACACCTCCTAGAGAACAGCAGAGAGTCACCGAGGAGGAAGTGGCCATTAAGCTGGATCTTGAAGAATAATCAGTTTATCAGGATGAGGAAAAGAGATTCTAGAAGCCAATCCCTACCACTGCCAATTAAGAAAAATAGCTTTGGAAAGGCACAAATCATGGTAGATCAGGAAGTCTATGCCTCCTGTCTATATCTATATGGATCTCTCTGTGTGTGTAGGTGTGTGGGTGTGTGTGTGTGTTTGTGTGTGCTGGGTGATAAATCAAAAAAATACACACAATTTGTAATTTATCCACAGGAAGCCACTGACAGATTTTACAAGGAGATGAAATGAGGACAAGGATGAGGACTACCCAAAGATCTCTCCAAGTTCCTGGCTTGTTAACTGTAAAATCCCCAAACCCCCTATTTTAGTCCATTGTACTAATGCACCTAACCTGCAGCTGATCTTAGCTTTTGCTGTCCACCTCGGACTGAGGGCTGCACTACTATCAATGACAAGTGTTTGCCTTCTTCCTAGCTGCTGCCTTCCCCCAGCTCAACCTCCAGTGTCTCCCACACCGTCTTGCTGAAATAATCTTCCCACTGGGCTCCTGGCTCCCAATGCTTTCTGCAAGAGCAAAGCGTGCAACCTGACCATGCACATCTTCCTGACCTACTGTCTGGAAAAACTAGACTCTTCCCCTCCTTAACTCAGCCTTCTGCCGCACGGAAGCCCAAAGGGTTCAGTCCTAACTCAGGACCAACCTTTCAGCACCTATTTCTTCTGCCAAGGACCTCTTCCACAAAGGGTGTCAGATCCTCTTAGTTGAAAGCAACTGCATCTAGCTACTGAAGTCACCGATCCCTGTAATGTCAGCTACTTGAAAGGCTGAAGCAAGAGTATTACAAGTTTGAGACCAGCATGGACAACTTGAGGAAAGCTCATCTAAAACTAATAATAATAGGCTAGGGATGCAGATTAGAACTCTGAATTTAGTCCCCAGTACTGGGAAGAAAAAAAGTGACTTCTTCCTCCATACTCCCCAAATGCTTTATTTGCACCACTTTGGTTATTTTATTCATCAGGTTGTCCCTTCATTCCTTTATCCAATAAGCAGGAGCCCCTACTACATGCCTCAGCACATCGGTTTCCATCATGGCTTTCCATAGATTCCTCTTGCTTTTCCCGCCAGGCCAATCCCTTGGCAGCAGGGTGTGTGTCTCACTCACCTATGCACATCCCCTGGAAGCTCTAGGCCCAGCAAACCACAGGCGCTCCAAAAATAAAATGATTGAAATGAATAAGGAAATGATGATAAGTTTCCTTAAATAGTAAACTGTGGTAAGTGCATGCAAAATCAATTTCAATAATAGATTTAAAACATGATTCAATATTTTCCCAGGAGCATATTAACTATGTCAAGGGAGGTGCAGTTATAGCCTCTATATGATTCTGGCACTTCCTCTTCCAGCATCTGCCCCTCATCCCCAGTCTATACCCCTCCAACATACCAACTCCCCAGCATTGTGTGGCTTTTATAGGAGCAGCAGCTCTTGGCCCAATCTAATTGAAGGAAGCATTGATGAAGTCAGGGGTGTGTTCTGAGGCATTGTATTCTACCCCGGCAGGCAGGCAGCACTCCCACATTTCACTTCTAAGCTGTACTACCTACTTTAATCCCAGACCAGACAAGCTGTCCCAGTAGGAAAAGCAGGGCCCTGATGCCCAAGACCCCAGCAGGCTAGATGTGGGAGACCCCCCTGGAGGAGGCTTGAGGTCCAGGGCTGCCAGCGCAGAACCCTTTCTGCAGACACTGAGGCCATCTCCGTACCTTCATCATGGATTCTCAAAGGAAGTACACTGCAACAGACTCTACTGGAAGGCAGGGGTGGGGGTGGAGGTAAGAGGCTGGACCTGCTGGATCCGGGCATGGCTCACCCTCCTGCCAAAGGGAGGTCTGGCCTCAGGACTGCCCTCTCGCCTGCCATTCCTGTCTCTGCCACCAGCCCAGGCCAGACCCCGTGCTCTTCACACCCCAATGTCCCTTATCAAGGTCTCTTCTGCTTGGACAGGCTGCTGAGGACAGCTTCCTGGCAAACTCCTGCCAGGGGTCCTGGATCTATCCCCTACTAAATTCAGCCTCGCGCTTTAATGGATTACCCAAGGATCAAGGATTTTAAAGCAGCCCAAAGCTTTAAAATGTAAATGCAAATCTGAAGTTAGGGGAGTGACCAGGTTTTGGGAAGAATTCGACCTAAGAGGGAAAGATTCCGTACTGGAACCTCGTCCATCTCCCCAGCGGATGTCAATATCGGACTCAAAGCCGCCCTTGCGCCTCGCGCGTCGCCTCCACTTCTTTGCCCGGCTCACCTCGTCTCCTCTCCGAGCCGGGAGGGAGCTAGGGACGCAGAAGCGCGGGAGGACGTGCTCGAGACAGTGTCCGAGGCCGGAGTACCTGAATCAACCCACTCGGCGGAGGAGGGGATTAGACAACCACCCCGGTATAAGCGATGCTGACCCTGTCAACAATGTCCCTAGCAGTGTGTCTCTGGTCGTCCCACTGTCACGAACCCGCTCTTTTCTCCCCACCCCTCACCTCCGACCCGATCGATAGAAGAGGAGTTTGTACCACCCAATGCGGGACCCCGTCCGGGAGCCCCACTCACCTTGCAGGGACTAGGGGGTCCCGCGCCCGATTTGTCACTGAACTTTCCCCTGCGCATCCATACGGTCTCGGGGTGCCGAGCTCCCCGCGCCCCGCGCCCACCCAAGCCCCGTGAGCGGGTTGCCGCGGGACTGTGGCTTCACCTGCTTGCTGCTCGGCGGAGGCTCCCGTTGCTCCCCGCGCGCAGATCCAGGCGCCGCCCGGCGGTCCCCGCGCAGCTGCCGCCTCGGCGCCTGCCAGGAGCTGCGGGGCCGCGGTCCACCCGCAGCCTCCGGAGGCGCGATCCCGGCCCTCTCGGCTCGGCCCGCTGCTCTAGGGGCGTCCGCTGCAGCCTCCCTCCCGCGTCCCCAGTCCGGGGCTAGTACGCACCGGCACTGGGAGTCGGATCCTCGCAGGCAGCGCCGGGGATCCTCTGAGCCTCCAGGATGGGCGGGGATTCCCTCCCTCTGGTTGATTCGAGGGGCGGGAACTCCCTTCCTGGAGTGACAGGGATGGGGGCGGGGATTCCCCTTGCAGGAAGGACAAGGTGGGCGGGGATTCCCCCCGAGCGAGCCTCTGGGCTGGCTGGACGTCTCTCCCGGTGAACTAGCTGTTCTGATGAGCCCGCTTCTTAAACCTGCGGATCTTGGGAGGAAATGATCCAGGGGAAAGTGGCTCAGAAATTCCAAGCAGGCGGGCCTTGGGGCGCCACCTAGGTGGAAGTGTGAGAGCTAGGGGACTTGAAGTTGCTTTTGCATAGCATTTTACACAGATAGCATCAAAAAAAAAAAAAAAAAAAAAAAAAAAAAAAAAAAGCCCATTACCTTATCAAAGAATGGGGTGGAGAGGCCAGGGGGATAAGACAAGCGCGAGCCCCCAGCCTCCCCCCAAGTTACCCTTGATGTCTGATTGTTTGACCCTAAAATTAATTTAGCACTGGCGCGAGAATTTTGGGAGGAGGACCTCTTGGCCCCTGGGGCTGCTCAATACCCCAGTGAAGAAGGCCAAAGAAGGAATCCCGGGGCGAGGTGGTGCTTACAGAGCTTGAGAGCGCTAGCTGGGGACTCCTGCTGAGAGGACCTTGAGCGCCAGTACCTGTCGCCCTTGGCCTTGTTCCAGGTCACTCGAGGAACAGAAGCCCCAGGATTTTCGGATTCTTCCCGTAGATTTTCAAGAAGGCCTTCAAATATTTTTGGTTCTTTTTCTTGTCATCCTTGTCATTCTGCCTACCCCAGGGAGAAGATGATAAGAACGTAATAGGGAGACTGCCTAGCTCTGCAAATTAAGCTATCTTAAGAGGAAGGAACTGGTCTTTTTCGAGTGCTAGAAGATAAGAGTAAAACATATGAAAAATTACAAAACCTGGAATAATGAATGGCTGAATAATGCTTTTGACATTTTCTGCAGAGCAGTAATTGGAAATCTTTGCTGTGAGGCGAGTGGGGATAGGGATGGGGTGGGGCAGAGTTAGGCTGCAGTCTTGCCCAGCAAAGCAATGAGCTCTGATGTCTTGGAAGAGCAGAGAGGCGTTAAGTCACCTGCACAGACTCCTCAGAGCTGCCGCAGCATCGGGGATGGGAGTGGTCCCGAGGCATTTGGAAGTGGTATTTTTGGCACGGGTTGGTTTGATTCAGCTCTTCTTTAGCATTTGCAGTTATCAGCCCAGTGAGAGCAGTGCTTGCACAAGCGAACCATCATGTATTAGGAGCTGTGCATTCTCAGGCACCCGGGCTTCTCTTTCTATCTGCAAATAGGGGAAACATGTAGCTCGCAGAATTGCTGCAAGGACCAGCAGTAGCGCGACTACGCAGCTCAGCACTTAGAAGGTGCTCAGCGAAATGGTGGCTTGTCTGAAAGGAATTATTGGAATAACCCCCAAAGGCTTCCACCTTGTAGAGGGCCCGTGCCTCTTTCGGCTTGGTTTTCAGACCCGGACTCATCTTCCACCACTCTGTCAATCGCTGCAGTCATGAAGGAGCACCTCAGGT
The DNA here is from genome assembly GCA_004027165.1 of Ctenomys sociabilis. Lineage (NCBI taxonomy): Eukaryota > Metazoa > Chordata > Mammalia > Rodentia > Ctenomyidae > Ctenomys > Ctenomys sociabilis. The sequence goes on along the minus strand of PVKA01000799.1, from coordinate 7,039 downwards.
CTCTCGGCCTCTGTGTCCTGTACACCGCACCTCCCTACCCCCTCTAGCACCCACTAAAGGTTCGCTGAACAAATGAATGTGCGCTGTGATAGAAGGAATTGTAACTGGAACCGCACGGACCGCCATGTCTCCACATTCCACTCCTTTCATTCTGGCCATGTCCTGTCAACCTCTTTCCTCTGCCGGAATGACATCCTCACTCTCCTGTGTTTGCTGCAATTCCAGAGTGAAATGCTTCATCTTCCTGGAAAGCTTAACAGAGCACCAGCACCCATGTCCGGTGTGCTCATCCTCAGTAGCTGCTGCAGCGGTAGCGCCTTCTGCCAATGGCTGCACAACCCTGGTCAGGTGTACCAGGTTATAGAGAGCAGTGTGCCATTTCATATATTTCTGGCTCATGGGGTCCTGGAGGGAAAGGGACCTAGATCTTACAGAGTCCAGTATGACATCATGTTTAACCTGATAGCTACTCAGTAAATATGTGCTAAATTAAAACGAATTGTTAAACCTGTGTGCATCGTGTGTAATGTGTTATCCATAAGTATCATAAGCAGGTACATTATTTTATCATCTTTCTCCATCAGACTTTGCCCTGCTGACCTGCTTAGAATACTTCTATTTCAATCACTTTTCCTCTGATATTTTTCAGATATTTTTTGGTAAGTTCTTGGCTGCTAATAATAGCTCAACTCACAAGGGGTCAATCAAATGCATGGAAATTTTGTTTTGCCCTGGCAGTCTTGTCAAATTGGAAAGTTGACAACTGAAGGCATTTATTTTCCAGTGTTTGAAGGTCAAAATGTAAATGCTTTCTGCCCCCTTGTTAAATATTTAGTCACAGATTAGTGCTTCTATCCTTTTTGCCATTTTAATTTGTTGCTCATAATATACATGGTGTGGGGAAAGAGGCTGTATATAGAAAAGCCAAGTCCTAAGAGCAAGGAAAGGCTAAACAGATGAACAAACAACTAAATCTATTAGCCCTGGCTGCATTGCATCAGTGACAGGTAAAGGAATGCAGTGTCCTTCAGATAAGGCTGAGCAGGTTGCCAGGGACTGCAGCGGCATTTGGTTTACCTCGGAGCTGTCTCCTATGAGGAGTGTTCCTCCAGGTAGCTGGAATAGAAACTGGAAGCGGCATCCTCTCTTGAAAAGCCTGGTTTCCATCTCCCTCTGCTCAGCTGCTCTTTCAAGCACTTTTCCAGGGGAAAGGAGGAGCCTTAGTCAACAACTGGCTCCATTCCCTTTCTCCTCCTGGCCTCTGTGAGTTCATTTTATCTCCAAGCGGATTCTAGCTTCCTGTTTACCTAGCTAATTATTCTCTTTTCTTTCTTCTGTAAATTTCTGAGAAGCTAAATTTTCTATTCATGGCCTGACATCATATTGGAATGAGCCCTCCCCTGGCAAACAAACAGAGAAAAAAAAAAAGGAAAAACTTTAAACAAGCAAATAAATGAACAACAACAAAAAATAATAATGCCAAGAAAATATGCATTCATTGCATCCCAATCAGGACTGTCTCAGGATTCTCTGGAGATCTGACAATTCAGATAATGTAACCTCCACCCCCTGAAGTCACCAGATTCAAGCTTTCTGTTGGGGGGAGGTCCCTGATGCTTTGTTTTTTCTTTCTTTCTTTTTTTTTTTTTTTTTTTTGGCGGAACCAGGGATTGAACTCAGGCCCTTGCACTTGCCAGGGAAGCGCTTATTCCACTGAGCCATCTCCCTGGCCTTTGTTCTTAACTGAACCACAGTGGCTGCAGTCTGAGTAGTGCGTAGACTATGCCCTGAGAAATGGAGATCAAATGCAGAGAGAAGAGCACAGTGGCACACACCTGTGATCCTAGCTAGCACTCAGGAAGCTGAGGCTGGAGGATCCTGCAAGTGCGGGGCCAACTGGACTGCAGAGTGAGTTCAAGGCCAGCCTGGACTACCTGGCAAGAACCTTGTCTCCAGAAAAAAAAAAAAAAAAAAGCCCAAGTTCACTTTTGAGTATTGATCACTGCAGTAATAAATTTTGTCTTTAACCTAGACAAAAATTTTGTAATGCTTATTTGGTATTAGGCTTAATATTTTATGAGCAATACACAACATGGATTGACCTTTATTTGTTGTCTTTCGTGGAACTGGGGAATTGAACTCAGGCCCTTGTGCTTGCCAGGGAAGCATTTATTCCACTGAGCCATCTCTCTGGCTGGATTGGCCTTTGATGCAGGCTCTTTTATGTGTGGGAAAGCTTAGCCAACTAAGGTGGGAATTAGTAGGCAGTCAGACAGGGCTGAGCACTCAAGGGAGTCAGCACAGAGGGTGAGAGCACATCACAACTGTGGCTAGAGGTGCCTCTGTAGAAGGCAAGATCTTGAGAGTAAAGTCACAATGGCCTCATTTACATACTTCCTTAGAGGATAAACAGAAGCTTGAGATTAACTGTGATTGGTATCACCCTCTTGGGATTTCCCATAGGTATAAACCATTATCTCACTAAGGGTGGGCCCTCTTTTCCCACCCACTAGGTCTAACGCTAAGGCTGAGGTTAAGGCTAAGATCACTAAAACTAAAGGCAAGACTAAGACCAAGGTGAATGATGTCCTCGCACACCTTTGCTGTGTTCTCCCAGTAGGGAATGCTGATTCACTGTTGCATCAGTGTTAGCTCAGCAGCTGTACTTGTATTGTTACTGATATTTGTACCCACCTTGTGACTTGTCCCTTTAAAACATTCTTTGGAGACATGATCTTGGAAGCAACCCATTTAGGACCCCCCCTGTCTTTCAGGAGCTCATCCTATTTCCCATTCCTATTCCCCAGCTCCCAAGTGTATGCTTCATTCCTTTGGGCACCTACACTTTCCTCTTAAATGATCCCCCCCATAAATCATATATATATATATATATATATATATATATATATATATATATATATATATATATATTTCATTACAGGGTCCACTACACAGCTTGACTTATAGTAATCCCTTTGTCTCAGCCTCCCTGGTGCTGGGATTACAGGCCTGCACCAGTATGCCTGATTTCAGTGACTGGCTCGGCAGGCCCGGGGTTCTGTGGCCAGAACAGCATGCAGTACCAAGGATGGAACCCAGGTCCTTGTGTTTGACAGGCAGGCACTTAGACTGCTGAGTTATCTCCCCAGCCCATTTTTCCCATTCTTACTCTCCATTGTTAAGGGCCAGCCAAAGCTCAGGGGATTAAAGCTCCTGCAAGCAGATGCAGACACAGGGCCCATCCCCCACCCTGGAGCCTGCCATGCCAGCCCCACCCTCAGGACATGCTGAGAAGGCAGTTGAGACTGGGCTTGGTGGCATGTGCCTGTAATTCCAGCTCTTGGGAGGCTACAAACAGGTGGATCAGTACAAGTCCGATCTAGTAGTGAGACTCTAAACACCCTCTAGACTATTCCCTAACAATACAAAAATCAAAAACAAACAACAGCAACAACAAAAACTCCATTGTTCCTTGGAATACATGCTTTGATCTAAGGGAATATGAACTTAATACATCAGGTTGAGAGCTATATCTTTCTTATCTTAAAAAATAGGCCTATAATCCCAGCACTCAAGAGGCTGAGGCAGGATTATCATTGTTAAATTTGAGGCCAGTCTGGACTGTACAAGCCAGCCTTCCTTAAATGAACAAACAAATAAACAAAGTAGAAAACAAAGATATATGTAAGGGAAAATATGTAAGTATATGTAAGTACTCTTTGTCCTATGTGTGTCGAAAATAAAGTGAGATGTGAGGGCTACGTAGGATTATGTCTGTAATCCTAGCATTTTAGAAGGCTGAAGTGGGAAGATCTCTAGTTCAAGATTAACCTGGGCAATTCAGCCACTCAGGGAGAATTTGTCTCAAAAGCAAAATAAATAAAAAGGGCTGGAGATGCAGCTCAGTGCAAAGGCCCTGTGTTCCATCTCTAGTGCCCTTGTCTCTGAAGATGAGACACACTGCATTTGTGAGCATGGTATTATAATTTGTGCAAATATGCTTTGTCATTTTCCATATTGTTCAATATCACTGCATATGCAGAATCTGTTTTTTTTTTTTTTTTTTTTTTGTATTTTAGGGAAGGGTCTACAGGGTTTCACTGCATAGATCAGACTTGTAGTGAGTCTCCTGTTTATAGTTTCCCAAGCACTGGAATTACAGGCATGTGCTACCACACCCAGACTCAATTGCCATCTCAGTGTTCCCCAGAGGTGGGGCCAGCATGGCAGGCCCAGGAATCGAACCCCCAACCCCTGAGGCTGCTTGCAGGCACTTTAATCCGCTGAGCTATTTGGCCAGCCCTCATCTATAGAATTTGTGATGTTTGCTTCTCCTGGCCTCCCCCTACACTAGTGGTGTGTTCAGGCAACTAACCCAGTGTATTATTTTATCTGTGACTCTGTCTCTGTTTACCAGGGAAGTACTGATCACCACACTAACTTTTTTGTACAGTTCTTGGCAAAAAAAAAAGAAAGAAAGAAAAAGAAGAAAGTGAAGCATACACTGGCAAATACAACTCAAATTTTACACATCACTGTCCCAATTTATTTAAGTGGTTCACACATTCTGTAGGAAGCTGTACGGATGTAGTGAGGGATGGATGGGGGTAGTTCAGTAGTGGGGCTCTTGCGTTACATGTACACAGCCCTGGGTCTGTCTCCTGTACTGCAAAAAAAGAAGAGAAAGGATAGTGTAGTGTGAATCCAAGCAGATTTTTAAGACTTCAGTACCATTTTGTTTACTTCTGGGTGTAATTGATCTACAGGCTTATGTCACCAACAAAACAAGACTACAAAAAATTAGAAGAAAAAGAAACAAGTTCCTTGTATGGTTAGTATAACCAGTTCTTTGCATTTCTAAGAAAAAGCTACTGTAGTTACATAGGCGTGTAGTTTTGTTTCACAGTTGGCCTTTGTCTTTGCTTTTATTTACACTGGAGACAGGATTTGGAGGTGGGGCTTAGGGCTTCTATCAAACCAGAACAGTTGTGCTTCTGAGGATCCAAGAGGTCTGGGTCCTCCCCGTTCCTGTTCTCACATAGGTGCAATTTGGTCCCCCACAGAGCACCCCAGAGATGCAGGGCAGCTCCTGTCTCCCTCTGCACACAGCACACGCTCATTCCCACCTCTGTCTCCTCCGCTGATCATTCCTGTTCTGTGCTATTCCACAGACTTAGGAAAAGGCTTCATTTTCACTCAATCAGATGCTATTTTTGCTCCTTCATCATCACTTCTACTCCCAGATAGCTGCACTGAGTAATCTCCAAAAGAGTAATTACAAACATAAATATATTGCTCATCTTGCTATTTTGTTTTCTGTAAAAAAAAAAAAAAAAATTGCTTCTTCTTTGCTTAACATTTTGCCAGTCTTAGCACCTGTCTTTCATGGTACAGCTCACATGACCGTAGAAACTAACGTCAGCAGGGACGGTGAGATAGCTAAGGGGACAAAGTACCTGCATTGGCAAGTGCAGGGACAAGGGTTTGATTCCCAGTCCTGCATGCTGTGCCCCTGGGGTGCACTGAGCCAGCAACAGAGTCTGGTGTGGGGGTGCATGCCTGTAATACCAGCACTGGGGAACCTGCAAACAGGAGGATCACCATGAGTCCAAGCTACATAGTGAGACCCTGTACAAAATACAGAAATTGAAAAAAAATTATATATATATATATATATATATATATATATATATATATTCAATATATATATATATATATTCAAGAGTACCAGCCAGCCAGCACACTACCCTATACCTATAATCCCAGAACTTGGCAGGCTGAGGCAGGAGGGTCGTGAGTTTGAGGCTAGTCTGGAATACATGGTACAACCCTGTCACACACAAATAAACAAGCAAACACCAGTCAAGTCCACAGCAAGTTGAACTTTGGATAAAAAGCTAAAGAGCTGAAAAAGCAAGATTTGGTTTTTAAAAAAGCCATTGTTATCTTGGAGACGTGTAAAAGCATCTCATTTATTTACTTTTAGCAAGTGCTGACAGTCGCCCCTTTCTAGTCGCTCATCAGAGTGAATTTCCAGTCAGCTGCTTCTGGAAATGAATCCTGAACCATGCTCTCGGCTGCCCTTATTTTAAATTGCTGGATCCGTCTTAGTTCTGGTTAATAGAATGCCACAAAAATGTTTAGGTGCCATTTTTTTCCCCTTGTTAGAATTTTCATGAATCCCAAGAGAAATAAATCAGATTTCCCTCTTACCATGTACTTAACAGTAAAGCAAATAAATGCTTTAAAATAAATATTTTGCTAGTGTAACTTCATTAATCTGATCACCTGGAAATAAAAAAGGAAGAAAGCAAAACACAAAAGACCAAGATCCCTGAATTCTAAAGCCCACAGGAGAAGGAGCGTCTGGTTGCGTGGGTTGCCAAGAAGCTCTCCTGATGGATTGCAGCATATGCTTCAGAAAGGGGTGAGGGTGCCAGGCGACCTCTCCCGCACCTATCATCTGGGCAATGCTAATTCTCTATATTACGTAATAGAGAGGTTTGCATAGCTAAAACACCATATCTCAGGACTATGGACTATACATGTCTTTCTTTTTTTTTAATGTATTTGGTACAAAGTCTCCAGGGTCTCACTACACCAGTCGGACTCCTAGTGATCCTCCTGTTTTCATCCTCCCAAGTGCTAGGATTACAGGTGTGCACCACCACGCCCAGTTTCAATCGAGGTCTCAGCACACCCCAGGGGATAGAACCTGGTCCCTGTGCCTGCCTAAGCAGGTGCTTTAGTCCAATGAGCTATCTGGCTGGTCCAATATATATATATATATATATATGTATATATATATAACTTCTATAATTCTTTTTCTGACTGGGGAGATAGCTCAGTAGAATAAGCACCTGCCTGGCAAGCGCAGGGTCCTGAGTTCAATTCCCAGTACTGAAAAAAAAAAAAAAAAGTTGGGTGTTATAATTCCTTTTCATTGCTTGGGAAATTTCCTGCCATTATTTTTGTGAACAAGTTTTTTATGTTGTTTGTGCTACCTCCTGTTTTGTCGCTGACTCTGATCAAATGTCTG
>PVKA01000798.1:163283-175165 GCA_004027165.1 Ctenomys sociabilis | reverse complement strand
AAGGAAGGGTTGTAGAAAGAAAAAATCAGGATGTGTGTGTATAGACAGTACAGTTGGGATAGATAACGCTGTGCTTCTACATAATTCTATGAGAGGCAAGATCTGCACTAATGGTGGTTGGACAGGATATTATGTCGGCTTTTAGTGCTATGGTCATCCACTAGGTAAATAATTATTGAATCTTTGATATAATTCATCTATAAAAAAACCTGTAAATATAATTTCATGTATGCACCTTGTACAATACCAAAATGTTATGAAAACAGTTTGCAATGTATTAATTCATCTACTCTGTATGGTTAAGGTGTCTTGAAACTGTCTGATTGACATTTGTATTTTAATAAAATAAAAATAAATGGAAAAAAAGAAAGAATCGGGGTGAGAGAATTCCGCAAGCAGGGCAAAAGACAGGTTTGCTTGGGATTAGGGATTTTTTTTTTTACTATTCAAATCAGCAATCTATCTGAGACAGTTTGACAAAAGACGGTACTCACTGTATTCTGAATACTTACTTTACTCTCAAAATGTCCTGATTTGTTAAATAAATTTCATGATCAATGTACCTGAGGATCACCTGTCCTCTGCACAAAAAGGACAACTATTTAAAGATTTTCTGTAGGAGAAATAAATTATGAATATGACAACTAGGAACTGATACCTACACATCATCTCATTCCCTTAAGATTAGTAAGTAGTTGGATTTAGAACTCAGTTCACATGTCAGTTCACAATGTCATAGTTCCTTAGTTAGGATGAGAAATTAACAAAAGTCAAGAAAAGTGAAGTAAAACTTTATATTTTAATTTAATACTTAATTTAATTTAATAACTTTCAAAAATTAAGTTAGGAAGGGCTGGCCAAATAGCTCTGTGGATAAAAGCTCCTGCAAGCAGGTTCAGGGTCCAGGGGTTCCATCCCACCCTGCAGTGCCAGCCCCACCCCCGAGGCACAGTGAGATGGCAATTGAGACTGGGCAGGGTGGTGTGCACCTGTAATGCCAGCTCTTGTGGGGCTGTAAACAGGCGAATCACTATGAGTCTGACCTAGTAGTAAGACCCTGAACACCCTGTATACTTTTCCCTAAAATAAAAATTGTTAGGCTTTCTGCAATTATGAAAGAGACATTTCAACTGAATTAAAGCATAAAACCCTAAATATTTCTGACTGTCCCGTCACTACAGGAAAATTAAAAAACCAGTCCAGGAATTTATTTAATTTTAGTTGTGAAGAAATACTCTTTGCCAGATTTTCTTGAGAAATGCAACTTAAATAATCTGTAAAATTTAGGAAAGCACTTTTTCGCTCTTCCTTTCTTTTACTTCAGGATTCTTCTTTGCATTGAAGTACTGTAGATTTTTTTAAATGAGTTTTAGTATAGGTTCTACAGGGTCTTACTACACAGGTGGTTCTCCTGTTTTCAGCCTCCTAAGAATTATAGGCATGTGCCACCAGGCCTAGTCTCAATCTCGGTCTCAGCATATCCCTGGGAATAGGACCCACATGACCCATCAGGGATTGTACCCCTGTCCCTATGTTTGCCTAAGCTCTTTAATCTGTTATCTGGCCAGCCCTGTAAGTAGATTATTTTTCCCTGTAAAATACTAAAAAGGAATTAAGTAGGCATATATGTATACACACATATGTATATGTATGAATTAATTAGGACTCCAAGGTAATGGTGATTGTGAAAAGCAAAATAAAGCAAATTTTATGTGACAGTGTTTCTCATAGAACAATTGAAAACTATTGATGGATTTATACATAAGTGAAAATGATTGTCTAATGTCAATAAGATTGTTGAATGTCAATAGTAGTTTAAACATTCAAATTTAAACATCTAAGACTAGTTTGGAGAGTTCTAAGTAATTTTTTTACTGTCTTCTTAATTTTCTCCTTTTACAATTTATTTTCTGTGTTTTGGTGTTTCCTATTGTTATCCTATCGTTCTTTCTCTAATGTTTTAACTACTAAGTTCACCTGTTTTCAGTCTTTACTCCTTTCTCATATCCTCTAAAGTTGTTACTTGAGGAGTCTGTGTGCTAATTCATCAACTTGCCTGATACTTGCTCTGTGATGTGCTCTAGTGGTCAGGTTTTCATTTGTTATTTATATCTCAAATTAATGTGTGTTCCTTATAAGTGACAGCTTTGCTGATTTCTTGTACAATGTAACATTTTGCTTTATGTAAGAGCAAGTTATTAAACGCATCAAAGTTTAATCATGTTTGATATTTCATTAATTTCTTTTAATTCTAAAATGGAATTGTTTGTCATTCTTTTTTGATTTTTTATTCAACATAATGAGTTATCCCTGTAACATGTGCTATATAGAATTAAAAATTCATTAGCTGTCATTTGGTGAATATTTCAGTTACCTAATCTTTGTTTATCTTTGACCTTTCCTTATCCTTTGCTTGATTCGTCATCTAGTGTCATGGTGGCATTTATTTTTATTTAGTTTATCCCTTAGTTAGAAATTTAATTTACTTATATTTATTAGGATCGCAATTATATTTGAATTCAATGCTTTTTTATTTTGTGTGTATTTTCCATATTAATTTTTAATTTCTGTCACATTTTTGTATCTTTACATTTTTAAAGTTCCCTTTCTCTTTCTTTTCTAGTTTTAGTAATAACCATGCAAATTTAATGGCCATGATAATCTTCACGCCTACATAAATCAACATTCTCTTTTGAATCACAGATGGGACTTGCAATTTTCAAGAATTAAATTATCCTGTTTCATCCCACTGACTATTTCCCCACCCATTGGTTGATTCCTTTCTCCTTCAGTTACATGGTTTTGTTATTTCATAAAGACATTTTAAGATTCTGACCCAGATGCTTACTCTTCTTCCACTGAGTATTTCTTCTTGAATTCTCAGCTTCCCCTCTGCTGTTATTTTCCACCTTGCAGAGGGAATATGAAGTTCCTTAAAGCATAGGTCTGTTGGTCATAAATTCATTTACTTTTAAATTCTCTAATATGGTTTAATCTTTCTTTTATGATTAGTTGTATTTTTCTTTGAAAAAGCATCAAATACCAAAAACAAGCAATAAGAGTACAAACTGTCTCTGTCATGTATCCACATCCTTTACCCTTTACAGCTTCACATTTTACTAATTCACTGCTCATCTCCCTTCACAGTGTTCATTTTATTACCAATGTGATAAGAAAGAACTTTCCAACTTATAGTTTGTGAGGATTTTAAATAGATTTATTTATTGCCAATGCAAGATTCAAAGGAGAGAATGAACATTACCATGTGAATATCTTTGTAGCACATATTAGAAATGGAAATGTGAGTCCAAACATACCTAGGTTGGTGGAAGGTCACAGAGCACTGACAAAAACTATAGTCAGATCGCCTTCACAGGAGTAGTACTTTCATCAATCATTTCTTAGTAGTTTTTTTAGTAGTTTATGTTTTTTAATCTCTCAAATTCAATAAAATCAATTCAAATTTTCTGCCACTCTTTCGTACTAATGACCAAATATAGTAGTAAGACTCTCACATCCAAAAGCAGTGTTATTTAATGATAGTTGTTGCAGTCAGAGTTGGCAAAGGAACAGAGTTAGTATAGAACATATAATTTATAGGTTAATTTTATAACATTCACTACAAAAGTTAACTACAGAAGAGAGCAAGAGATCCATCCAGACACAAGAGATCTGAAGACTGCAGTGTACGGCTGGGTTCCATGCCAATGTTCTTCATGAGTCCAGCTGGAGGCCTGGAGCCCATGACAACCTCACACAAGGTTGTATCAAGCACATTTACTGGGAAGGCCCAAAGGTCAGTGGTGAAAGCTAGAAAGTCTGACCAGGGGAACAGAGTTTCTTTCCTGGCAAGCTAAGGGATCGGCACTGGATCTAGGAAGCAACACTCAAAATAAGAACTCTAGCTATCCTCAAGTGACAGCAAGTACACAAGCTCCTCCAGTAGTGGGAACAGCCAAGTTCATATCAGGAAGACAAGTGTGACAGACGTCTCCAGGATAATCAGCAGCACGCCATCTTTCCCTCTAGTCCTTCCTTTGTGCTCTTAGCAAAAATCCTGACATGGGCCTTCCACACCCAAAACCACACTGATTCAGTTCAACTGGGCTTGATAAGCTGACCACTAGTTAATTTATCATAACAGTCAACTGCTTGCTGAATTCTACAATCCGCATAGGTCTCTTTTACACAGAATCATACAAATTCAGGTTACACAACAGAAAGAGAAAGGCCATAAGTAAATCCAAGAGATGGAGGGCCAAACTCATTCTCAGTTTTAAGTATTAGACATAATACTTAAAATTATTTATCTAATGATATTACATATTTACTATAAAAAGTCTGTTTTAACATTGTCACATAAATGATGGGTATTGTTTCTGTCCAATGTGGGAAACACTTCTAATATTCACAATGATTCCTCAAATAAACTATAGTATACTATACTTTAAAGTATAAAATACAAAAAAATCATGGATTTCTAACATATATGTAAAGATAGCATTTGTAGCCTTAATATAAGCCATGACCTTCTCTGAAGCAGAAAGGTAAGGACCTAAGCTCCTAAAGTGTTGTCTTTTATAAAAGAAACAAAATTCACTATATTTTTAAGAAAAACTCAATATGTGATAAAAGGGACTCATTGATTCATGCCAACACATTACAATATGTTTATAAGTTTTAGGAAACTATGGGATGGGTTTCTCTTTTTCTAAGCCATTTGTTGAATTCCTTTTATTTGTTCTTTTTTAAGTTTTAGAGCAATCCCTATATTTACTTTACTCTAACCTACTAGCAGAAGTCCATCACACATAAATTAAGGCCATAGGCTCAGATTTTCAAAAGCAAGTAAATGAATAGAATACTGGAAAAATAAAAACAAGAAACAATACTTAGATATTAAAGTGCAGTACAAAAAATAAATTAGTGATGCTATCTTAAAGGTATGTAATAGGGTTTTTCATGTTGCAGGGCATAGAATTTTGGAAATTCATCTGGAAATGTGTGTTTAAACTAGGTGTCAGAGAAACATCTTTGTATTGCTGGCCTACAAACTGTCATGTCCTTATATGGCCACTTGATGGAACTCTTTCATTTTGTGTGCAACCCTCCTGAAGCCACGACAAGTTAAAATTCCTGGAAAGGAATAAAGAAATATTTCTTTTTAAATAAAGTTTAACAGAATTCATTGTTTGTCATGTTCAACATACCGTACATTATAATTCTTTATAGGATATCAGCAAGTCAACATACAGAAAAAATATAATAAAATTCTATTTTTGGAGGATTTTTTTTTTTTTTTTGTTCTTGTCCTCTGTCAAGAAATTCATAAATGAATATTTGTATTCTAAATAGCTGAACAGGCACACGTAATTTCATTATTCTTTATAATCAAGTTATGTGGTGTTTTAAATGTTAATAGTCCATGTATATATCTCATGAGAAAATTTTGCTAGAAACCTTCCCATGATCTGTGGGATTAGAGGGAATCGGCTGTGGGTAGGGCCTGGCAGTTATCATAATTGCTGAAGATATTTTGGAAAGAGAGCGTAAGTGGAAAGGGAAATTTCCAATAAAATCAGGCAAAAATGTTAAAAGTAGCTGTTTAAACTGAAGGGAGAAAGACATACACTTCAATTCAACTTAGTGTCATTACACATTATTAAAAAGACAATGAATTTGCTATCAGTCCCCTATTTATGAGTTTCTTATTTACACTTCTGAATTTTTGCACAAAATAGAACAGTCAGACTGGCAACATAGCTCAGTGGACTAAGCACCTGCCTAGACAAGTGCAGGGACTGGGGTTCAATTCCCAGCATGACATGCTATACTGGACCTGCCCCTAAGCACGCTGATCCTGCCACCGAGATCAGGTATGGTGGTTCATGCCTGTAATCCCAGTGACAGGTGTAATCCCAGAAACCAGGTAGATCATTATGAGTCTGATCAGTATAGTGAGACTCTCTACCAAATACATACACACACACACACACAAACAAACAAAATAGGAATAATCATAAGTGTGTGTGAGACTCACATAATCAGTGGCCTATAATTATACATTTGTAAACTCTTAAAGCATCATTCAAGTAATACTTTGAGCATTACCACATTGATGCAGAAAAAGCCTGCAAGTGCATCGGTCATATCAAAAAGAAGGTTATCTTTAGTAATCTTTAATAATTCTATGTCATAAGAACCTTTTAATCTAGAATGCTCTGCCAATCTTGGATCTCATCTGCAGGAATAGGAAATAAATATGCCTCTTCTGCTGATCATTTCTTCTAAGTGATCTTTGACACTTCAATGACATCCTTCCTTCAGCTCAAGATTGCCAAATCCTTTCTTCAGTTCCATGTTGCCATATTCTCTCCATGAACTACTAGACATTTTACTAACATACTAGATATTTTACCAGTGATTGCTCACTTTCTTTCATTGTGTCCTAAACTGCCTTTACAATGTTTGTTCTACAAACTATGCATTTACTTGAATGATCTTTTTTTTTTTTTCAAATTCATCACCCTGAAGAATTTGTCTAGTCCTTCCTGGTACTGTCCTACAATAGTAGTAATCAGGTACAATATTGAAAGAGCCGAACACTCAAAGTAAAGCTTAGACCTAATGTTGATAAACATGATCTTGATTGGTTTTGATGCTATTATGTACTGTTTGATATAATACAGTTTTTGTTTTCAGAATGCCATGAATGACTGAACTACACAGGCACTGAAAATGTGATGTTAGTTTCAGAGATTTTAGAATTGCCAAGGCTGTACTAATCCAATTATATATTTTTAGGGATAAATTTTCAAGTATAATTAATGATTTCCAAGATGTACCCTTCCTTTTCTTAAATTATTTGAATGAAGAAATTTACTTTAACTGGAAACCTTTGAAAGAGCATCATACCCCTAAGAGAAGCCATCATATGAAATATACTCATTCTAGGAAAATTATTATTGATTTCTGTAGGGTTCCAATACCAGGTGCAGTTTCATTCACAGATGAAAAGTTGACACACAAATGAGACCATAATCAATTTCATGTGGCCTGGGAAAGAGACCCAGCATAAAACAAGGCACTGTTTGGATTATTGTGCCATATATGTTATCTGAGATTGTGACAAAGAAATGGTGGACAAGATGATGGTCACTGAGTGTGATCATGTTTAGTTTAAAAAAGTCCTTTCTAAGGAGAGTTTCAGCAGATACCTGAGTGGTGTGAAGGGTTGAGAGATCTCAGGGCTCTCCACCTGTTTTCTAAGACTGTTTGATAAGAAGGTTATTATAAAGAAGAGATAGCTGAGCACTGAACCAAGATAAGCAATGTCTGGACTACAAACGGGAAGAGATGTCACCAATGTGAGTTTAGATAATTTCTAAATTTCTATGGTAATGTGATTTTGTGACTCTCAATTTTCATTTGGTCAGCATCTTTCCCAGGGGTGCATTTATTCTTTCATTGGTTGTAGAGAAATCTACACACTTATCCTCTGTTTTTTATACAAGTGTATGTAGGCTTATTTTGGTAGTAAGCTCATCAATTTATAACTAGATCTGACCCAAGCAAAGAACATAAGCACATATAATATTATTAACAACGAGAATACTGAATCTTTCACCTTGTATTTTTAAAATCTCTATTACCAGACTCAAAACTTGTAGCAAACAAGATCTTTCCATTCTTTTCTGCACATCTGATATTAAAATACTTGACACAGAGTAGATATGTGATGCTTATTATCTAATCAATAAACTAAGTCCAAGCTAGGAAGACACGGTCACACTGAGGCACAGTGTTTCTGCTGGCCTGTCTCAGGTTGGGAGCTACACAAAAATACTCTTGATTATCCCTTTTCTAATTATCATGAAACACCATGTTCCTGAAAATTAACAGCAAATAAAACTCATCCTTTTCTAATGATAGGTGTCTGCTCTTGAAGATGAAACTAATGATGGTCTTAGAAAATTCTCATGTAGGGCTTCTGGGGAGAAAGCCAAAGAGAGTTTGAATTATTTTCATTAGGTCAGGTTTACTGGTAAGCTCTGGGAAGCCATTTAAATTTGAACTGCAGGTGAACTACTAATAATTTGCAATGCACTTAAAAGTTTTTGGATGTGTATGTGAAATTCATGTTTAAGTGGAGACCCTCTGCTTTTATTTGCTAACCCTAAAAATTCCATTTTAAAAATATTTTCTATGAGAACAAGTTGCTCTTTCTGGAAACTCTAAGCAATCTGCTTTTGTAAATTCCTCAGTCAAATCCAAGGACCTAGGAGGTTAAATGAGTTGGGATAAAAGTTTTAGACAGGTGAAGAATTTAGGTAAAATACTATTGGAAATATTTTAAGACAATAGGAAAAGGATGCCCTGTTTAGATCGATGGAATATTAATTTTAGTTTTCATTTAGATAAAATACAGTGAAA
The DNA here is from genome assembly GCA_004027165.1 of Ctenomys sociabilis. NCBI lineage: Eukaryota > Metazoa > Chordata > Mammalia > Rodentia > Ctenomyidae > Ctenomys > Ctenomys sociabilis. Next base: position 166,732 of record PVKA01000798.1, on the reverse strand, counting down.
TTAGAAAATTAATCATCCCTTAGATGTGAAAAAATTCAATATTATAATAATCCTTCTGTGAGATGGAGTGCATGCTATAGAATTATGTTGAGCTTAAATATGTGCTGATAAAGCAAATATGTGGCAAGATAACACCAGAAGAATTTTAACTAGGTCCTCCTCTCTGAAAAATCTCTAGGCCCAGAAAAATCCGTGAAAGGCTGCAGACACTGATAATTACAGAAAAAGAGATTGCTCTTAGACTTACATATTAGCAAACATATATGAGAGAAAAGTAGAAATTAACAGAACTATTCTGAACTATGTGACAATGACATTAAAAAGTACTAGCATTGACAGAGGTTCAGGGTCACAAGGGGTTTTTTAGTAGACTATAAAGGAACTTGCTAATGAATAAGGAAAGTTGTTAAACAGATTTTCAAATCTCCAAAGAACTAGCACAAAAGTACTATGGAAATGCCAGGAAAATGTGCCACAGTAAAATTCAAAAATGTTGAGCTACTGTAGGATATAATGTTACAGTGGTATGAATTTCAAAAAGATGTATTTTAAGAATATGGATTTTTCAATTTTATTAGCCCATATTTGTGATATATAATAAATCCATTCATTATGGGTCATACATATTTATTTATTTTTTTTTTGGCAGAACTGGGAATTGAACTCAGGCCAGGGATGCACTATTGCACTGAGCCATCTCCCTCGCCCCCATATATTTATATAAATATATGTTCATGATTTAAATTTTTACATAAGAGAAGCCATACACTATTTAATGTTGTGTGTGTGATTTAAGTCACTTAGCATTATGTCCTCAAGCTACATCTACTGTTACCTATAACTCAAATTTATTTTTCTTTCTGGCTGAGAAATATTCTATTATGAGTATTACAATAGAGTTATGCTTGATATTTTTAGGAAGACAAAAAGAAATAGAAGAACAAGAAGAGAAGGATAATGATGAGATGTCTGTGTAGCAAATATCACTAGTAAGTCAAAAGTGTAGAATATTCCTCTTGTGGTTTTCTTATTCTTTTGAGACAGTGTCTGTGTAGTTTATGGGCCTCAAATTTATCATCATCTTTCCTCTACCTCCTGAATTCTGAGATTATATGCATACAGTGCTTCAAAACATCATGAACTAGATGTAACTGTGGGGAGGAGAAAGGAGACAGGAAGAGGGAAGTGGAGAGAGAGCAAGACAGATGGACAGGCAGAGACAGAGACATAGACAGAGTGACATGGAGAGAGGGACAGAGAGAGAGAGAGAGAGAGAGAGAGAGAGAGAGAGAGAGAGAGAGAGAGAGAGGGAAGAGGAAGAGAAATAAAAGGAGAAGTTAAAATCTATTACTTTTATTTGCTTTATATTTTCATTTTCAAGGGAGTAAAAATAGTACTCTCTACCATAGGACATACTAGATGGGTCTTCTAGTGTCTTTGTTGCAAGATGACTTCTTAGTCTGACCTGTCTCAGTTATGACACTCATTACCGTCCAGACTACGTTGTCCATTGCTTCACCTTTTCTGTGAATGTGGAGAAGGCCAGAGGGACTCTGCATCAAATTCCTGATGCTTCGGTTTTACCTCTGTGTCCCATCCACTTCTATGTTTTCTGTACAAATTCAGCCCCTGGATGATTTCCATGTGCCAACATGTTATGCCTTTGGAATATTTTCACTTAATAGGGATCAGCTACCATGTTATTTCTAGGTCTGTGTCTGTTGCTATGTGAAGAACCCACCTTTGGTACTCACAATCACTACTATTTTATTTCCCATACTTCCATGGGACCAGTGATGTGGCAGGACATGCAGGGATGGTTCGGCTGTGCCTGGTACACTGCATCTCTCTAGCTTCCATCCTACAAGTGGTGCTTGGGGTCGCTGGCTGTTGTCTGGAGGCCATAACTGTCCCCCATGGGGACTTCTTATCTATCTGCCATCCTCCTGCCCCTGTGTGTCTGTCCTCTCTAACATAAAATCTTGAAATTTTTTATGTGGAGCTAGGGCCTGAAAAGGACAGTAGAACCTAAGGGACCCAACCTATAGGTCCCAAAGACAATGTCTGTCACATTCTGTTCCAAGTCAACCATCTGGACAGCACTGATTAGAGAGCTCAAGCATTAGACTTCATGCCATGAAGGGCGGGCCTGAGCAGGTGACAAAGTGGCACATATAGGTCCACTGGCGGGGAGGTTCTCTCACTGTCACGTAGTGCTCTGAGTGATGTGCAGTGCTGTTGAAAGGAACAGCTAAGCCTGACAGCCTTTTGCTGAAAGGCAAAAGTACAAACTTCATATTTTTCTCCAAATTATTTCCTGGAAAATAACTAAGTATCAGCTCACAAGTGACTGCAATGTCAGGCTTAAAAAAAAAACAAAAACAGTTTGTACACCAGACATGGTGTAAAGGAAAGAAACTGCTAAAAAAGAAAGAAAAACTGCAGTGGGGAAAATAAGGAAGAAAGGAAAATGCATACTCACAGCCAGGCTAGCTTAGATAATTTTACCACAAATTTCTATTGGTTAATTGAAAGGAGCAGTTAGTTAGTGCTTATATTGTTTGATTAATTTAGGATGCCTTTAACCAGTAATCTGAACAAATACTTTGTAGATAACAACATACAATATAAGTATTATTGAAATTCTGTATCATTTTTATTGTTTTTTAATTCTCTTTAAAATTAGAAGAAATTTAACAAAAAAGCAGTTTAGAATTTCAGAATCCCACAAGTAGCATTCAAGAGAACTTGCTGCTTTCTCTCTTATCTTTTCCTATCCTTTTGTGATAACAAAGCCACCCGCGATGATTTTATATGATGAGATAGCGAGCATGCTATGGATTTTTGCAGACAGCATACTAATAACTAGAAGAACAACAGTGAAACTCCCTTGTTTCTATCTGGAATAATGTTAAGTGATTGATAAGAGTTGTCGGTACTGTTTATCAGAAAATTTCTGTCAGCTAAATTATACATTTCAGGTTTCTAATTTGGTAATTATTACTTTGCTTATCAACCTGAATCCATAGTTTTGTGATATGGCATAAACATGCTTACAGATCTCTCTATGTCTTCCAGTGGCATACAGTAAAAAATGAAAATTCCTTTGTGTGACATATATAGGCCTGACTCCTTTGCAGCTTCTCATTAAAAGTATTCTCCTTTTGCTCCAGGTGGATATCAGAGTATTATTTCAGGATGGATCATCCCAATATAATTACAAGAAATCACTCCTGTATAACTGTTTTTTAATTAGAAACTTGAATCACAATTGGAGACTGCATGTGTTCAATTTAAAGATGGGCTAGGATAAGTTTTGTCTTCTATGCCATAAACTAACCAGGAGACTGTTTAAGAACAAGCAGGGGGCCAAGGAGATAGCTCAGTGAAGTAAGTGCTTTCCTGGCAAGTGCAAAGTCCTGAGTTTGATCACTGGTACCACCAAAAAA